>JAJIRX010000072.1:0-36792 GCA_023853785.1 Psilocybe azurescens | reverse complement strand
GCTGGAATATGTGGGGACACAAAAGCCCTCTATAATTATAGTACTATTAGCTCCTTAGATTTAATGTTTCATGTGGATAGAGTTATTATTCACTGAGAAATGTCATAATGAGTTTGGAACAGGTAATCTGCAGGTAGTCATAAACCCTCAGCATTCACTAGTCTGCGTTAGGTCAAGTAGATATGGATTTAATTTGTAAATACACTATCAATACAATCATTGAGATCATAATCTATGTCTTCTGCCTCACCCGCTGCATCCAAATCAAGTAAATCATAAAGTTCATTTTGTCCTCCAGACTTCTAATTGCACTCCGTTGTGCAGTTGTAACCCAGAGATTGTTGTTGAAATCAAATTGATCGGTAATCTTCTGTTTATTGGCCATTCAGGATCAGTTGGTGTGTCTTGGGGTCAATATCATTGTCTAGCATGTCAATAAGACGAAGTAAGGCCTGAAAGAGACTGTTGGGAACTTGTGGAGGTGCTTGAAGTGCCAGCAGGACCTGAATTCAAAACATCTGCACTAGTCTGGCTCAGAGGAATTGATGGCTGTGAGGAGGCTGCTGAACTACATTTTGAGGTGCTGTAGGTGTACTTTACCTCCACCCAGGAACTCCATGTGGAGTCCACCAACTCCATGTATGTTATGACTTCAAGCTTATATTCACGTGCGTGGATAAAGCTGACAGTCAAGTAGTCAAGAACAGCGAGTTCCAAGCGGTATTGAGTGAGAGTAGATTAGATTCTCAAGAACTAGCTAAAGAATACAGTGGATCCTTCCTGGTATAAATACTATGAACTGCACAGCAAGTTGAAATGAGTTTGAATGTTCATCAGCAGATGTATATAAGAATAGAGGAAACAGATCGAGCATTCATTGAAAGATGTATCATAAAAGATAGAGTGAAAGTCCATCAAAGATATGATGGAGTTTTGTAGATATGAGGGAAAGCAAAGTTCATCAGAACATATGATGATGTATCAATGATGTGACAGATGACAAAGAAAAGGAAAAGAAAAGAAAAGGGAAAGGAAAAGAAAAAGAAAAGACTTGTTAACAATCACATGATGTTGTCCATCATGTGACAGGAAGGTTTTATATATGAAAAGGAAAAGAAAAGCAAAAGCAAAAAGAAAATAAAGTGTCCATAACAATGTAAAGTGGTGGACTCCAGGTGGACTCCAAACAATTCCAGATAGAGTCCAGGTGGACACCAGGTGGACTCCAAACAAGTTCACTTAAGTCCACCTGGAGTTCAATTAGAATCCATCTGAACTCCAGGTGGACTCCAGTTGGAGTTCTCAACTTTAACTTCATGAAATAGAATCCAGTTGAATTCCAACTGAAATATATTAACTTGCTCTCACCCCCTTTGCCCCCCCATCCTCACTTTCACCCCCTTGCCCTTGCCCTTGCCCTTGCTGTCACTGTCAGCCTTGCACTCACCCTCAGCCTTGCTTTCACCCCCTCTCACACTCACTGTTGCTGTTGGCCTCACCCCCTCACACTCACTGTCACTGTTGGCCTTGCTGTTGGCTTTGCTCTTGCCTACATCCTTGTTGTCGTGGTCATCTGTGTTCATGTCCTTGTTGTCATGGTCATCCACATCCACATCTACACCATCATCATCATGATCATGGTTGTGATCATCCTTATCCACATCCACATTCTTGTCATTGTGGTCTTCCTTGTCTGCAGCCTCACTGACAATATAAATAAAATCTGGAGACCTTCCTCCACCTGCAGTCCATTTGAATTTAGCCCTAAAATTGTGTATTCATGCTGATATACATGATTTATGACTTAAATCCACATGAAATCCATATAGAGGATGTGGAACTCCACATGAAGTTCCACATAGAGTCCAGATGGAGTTCCACATCCTCCACATTGGCTCACATAGAGGATGAGTGGAATCCAGCTGGACTCCATGTGGAGTCTCCATCATAAATGGCTGGGACACCAGCAAAAAGGGTCACCAAACTCCATGTGGAGTTGACTAACTCCATGCTGGAGTTGGTGGACTCCACATGGAATACCTGAGTGGGGGTAAAGACCTCTGCTGTAAGATAGGTGTCACTACTATTCAACACCTGTTTATGTAAGCAAAAAACTGACCATTTTGCTCTCCCTTCTGTTTCCACAACACATATATTCTGCATTCAGAGACCAGGGAAGTGTAGTTAGGATGCATTGGTATCACTCTCAGGTTTCATATCTATAAAATACTTTCCCCTTGTCAAGTAGTAGGCTTACAAATTTTGAATTTTCTTTGAAGTCCCCAATGTCTTCCAGACACATTTCCACTCGATTGCAAGGTTTTCAGATTTCCAATCACTGAAATATTGGCCGCTTATATAAGCATCACGTGACGCTCCAGGCAGGGTAGCACACCGCAGAGGAGTGCGCTTTGCCTTGATGTAAGGGTTCAATCTGCTGCAGGGTCAACAAAAGATACCATGGACATCGCACATTACCTCCCATCATGCTTGCACACGTATGACAGGCTCAAATTGATATGCCAGCCCCTTTGTAGTAACTTCCCGCATGAAATTCTGACCTGATAACTTTTTCAAAATTCTGACTCGCAGATTTGGCCGCTCTTGGCGCTTAGTAATATGATTACATAAGGTGCTGGATAGTAGTGATGCCTATCTTAGTCTCACTGGAGGCTGTTTGAGATTCCACATTTACTCCAAATAAACAACAACAAAGTTTTTGCTTGTTGCTTAGATCCAGAAGTTCATCACGTAGGTGCAATTTGCATTCAGCTAAGTCAACCACTTTCTGAAGCACAAGATGACTTTGAGTTTGGTCAGAATTAGGCCAAATGTGCTGAATAGCCACTTGCATGAAGCTGAATTTGGACAAATGGAAAATAAATGAGAGGTGATGGATCCTCGTCTTGAATTGAGATATCAAGGTAGGCTTGCACAGGATTTGGACTCTCGTTCTAGTATTATAATTAGAGTACTCATAGCAGAGAGTATTTTTGAGCACTCACCCGAGTTGCCACTGTATTCTGGAGTTGTTCCCGTGTCTCTTCAAGCATGTGGTACTCATCAGAGGCAGCAAGGTAATGTCTCACTTCTTCATATAGCAACTCAGGGCATGGTATATTGTAGAATCATGTCCAAAGGCAAGATAACAACCTATAGACAGCACCTTGACTGATAAGCTGTGTATTGTGCTGGAATGGAGAAAGCTAGTAGAAGAAAACAAATTTGATAAAGTGAAGTTATGTGCAGCTAAACATAAGCCGCCAATGCTTACTTTGATAAAAGGATTGAGAATTATACATGCCACAAAAGACATCTTGATCTGATTTTTCCCACTGCCTCTATGCTGCCCATGAGTGCATCACAAACTGGAATATCATCTGGATCAGTGAGTTTATGATACTCCATAACAAGAGTTCCAAATGTGAGAAGAACTTCATCAAGTCGGCAATGGGTTGATTGTGTGACATTAGCTGCAATCACAAGTGGTGCAAGATGGTGTTTAATTCTACAAAAACAATGAGTATTTTTCCAGAGGGAAATATATTAGACATAACTTGACAATTGCACCCCAGAATACTCCCAACTTAATGATCTCAACCATTTTTGTTGCCTTTTCTCTTGCTGCATGATCTGACTGAGGTTGAATTAATTGACAATCAGTGGGCTCCTTATCAGCATCATCAGCAACAATATACTCCAGGGTTGGGCAGAGATCCAATAGACAACAATAAGCAAGATAATATGCAGTCCACCGAGTTGGAACTGGCCAGATGACAGAAAGTGGCTGTTGTCCACAAGATGTGGGAACTTCTTTGATACAGCCAAGAATTTGAGTTTTGCTGCGGAGCCAGGTAATGAGCTCATTAGCTTGTGTCACATACTGAAGAAATTCAGCACCATTTGTTTTGAAGTAATCTCCAACGATGAGATTGATCTGATGTTCATAAAGATCAATTTAATTTCTACATCTTAAAATACAAGAAGTACAACACAATTACAAACTTGCCTGATGAGCATAGCAGTCAGGCATAGCAAGGTGTGGATATTGAGCTTGTAACAGACGGCGTGCCTTGCAAGACTCTCCAGATGCATCAGTGGTAAAAGCAGATACTTTGACTTGCCAGTCGTTTTCAAGTAATCTGACAACTTCTTTCATCTGATTCAGAAGATTTTCTGCCACTTTCCACTCCGTAGTGGTGTCCTTTACAGTCACTGTATAAACCTGTAAAAAAGATGGCGATCAGCAAATTAAATTACAGTAATGAGATAAGATTACCCTGTCACTGGTAGTGATCATATATGGTGGGAGTTTATTCCAGTCCAGCCATCACATTGGACAGTGACAAGCAATCCTCTGACCTTCTCCCTAATTCCAGCTCATATATCAGTCAAAATATCTGGCAGAATACGGTTGGAAAGGGCCTTTCGTGATGGTACTCTTGCAGAGGGAAAAACTCCTGGCAAAACAAATGAACTCTGGATTGCTGACCCAATTGAATGAAAATCTGGCAGAGGCTGTCAGACTGGCCAATTGAATTTTCAAACAGTTTCTGGCAGTTGTCAGTCCATGGAATTGATTGATCCATAGCGGAAGCCGAGTGCTTAATTCCTGATGCAGACTGTGAGTATTTGGCTGGCTGGGAAGATGAAGATCTATATGAAAAGCTGCTGCCAGTAGAATAAACAGAAGGGTCTGGAGAAGCACCCATACGATAGGGTACAACAGATCCAGAAGCAGGATTAAACAAGTCAGGTGAGTTGGACATTGAAATAGATAATTGGGGCCGTGATAGTGCTGTGGCTGCCTGTTGTATTTGACTTGATTGCCATTGCAACAAAAAAATTGGGGGCTGCCATGGGACCCAGGACTCCTTGAGTATTTATGGGATATACTGGACGTGGTGAGACAACAATTGTGTCAGATGTGTGATAAGTTCTATGTGCCCGAGGTGTTCTCTGCACTGCAGCAGGTTTTGAGTGCATAAATTTGTGCAATGCTTGCTGCTTGACTGGTTCTGAGACAAGTGGACAATGGGATAAATGAACAAGAAGGGTTTCAGGGCGTGATTCCAGCCAAAAACGATTTGGATCAGTTGCTGAAGGCACATATACTACATGTAAAAAGCTTAGCATTTACCAGTGATCACAAGTGTAGAATTGTAGAATGCACATACAAAATAATATTATTGAGTTCCTGGTCCTTGGTAAAAGTTTGGATTGTGCTGTGCACTGGCCTCATCATCTTGAATTATTGAACCGACCTGAGCTTCCAAGCATGCTCTGCAGATGACCTTGATTTTGTCCTGGGAAGTATTTGCCCAGACACCTTCAGGTCGAGATTGCTTGTTGTTCTTGTGGTAGTGTGGATGGTCGAGGAAGTGATCTCTCCCACCATTTATGGGCCATGGTGAGTGCTGAATTTACTGGTTTAATTCTGGTGGATTATATACTTTTTTACTGTACCATGCCATCTATTGTAGATACAACTTCTCGGAGACTCTTTGCTTCAATATTGGAGAGATAATTATCCGTTCAGTGCTTTAAAAATATACAGGACAATATCTTTAATAGATATACAATTTATTTCGGCTGTTCTTTGACATATATACCCAGTGTTTTTGGCGCTCTCATTGTAAGGGAAGGTGAGCAACTTCCAGTTATTAATAAATGGTAGATCCGGACATAATGTGATTGAATAATTATTTCTCACTACTTTTTCAGATAGCCCAAATAATTTTAGAATTATATTGATTACTCCGACTGGAGAGTATTATGGACACATCTTTCTAAACACATTGTATTGTACTGCAGGTGCATGCAGGGATCCTTCGCTTATCTCACGTGACAATAGTCATTGACTATTTTCTATTTTTGATTTGGTTACAGCTATCTGCAAAATAGTAGACCACTTTCAAAATTTCGTGTGTGCGCCTTTGTTTGGTACAAACAGCTCTTTTGGTATTACAAGCAGTGACCCGTGCTTTGCACGGGCAACCTAAGACACCAGTTTACAATTCCTATAGCTGTACTTAGGTAGACCCTTTTGCACACAGGTTGGGTATGTCTCCAACCCGTGCATCTTAGTAGTTAGTTTAGTTTACTTGTTGCACAATAATCCAGAGAATTCAAACAAAACCTGACACGGCAAAAGAGGAAGTTGTCAACCGCATGAGGGACAACTTTTGCAGCAACCCAACACAGCCAAAATGAACAAAGCCATTCGTCACTAACTCATAGCTGTACTCTCCCTCCTTTTTGAGTCTTCGGCTAGTACCTACTTTTATGTAGAGTAAGTTGACGCACCCCTCTCAATCTCGTTGTGTACCCCACCAGTACTGTTAATAAATGGCTGTTTTTATACTCTCATCTGCAAAAATTCTAGAAGTTTCTAGAGATGCACAGGTGTCTGTTGTCGCTGACATCTTGTGTTCAGTTAGCATGGAAGGTTTGAGAATGCTTCAGAAATCAATTTACGTTGCCCCCAAGCTCCCCACCCAAAACTGGGAGATGCTGACCAGCCAATCAAATTGCATATTTGTTTAAGCCAATAAAAATGGTGATTTGTGTCTCGTGAGAAAGAGTCTGAGCTCTTTTATTATAATAGATGACGTTACAGTGGGGTTGGGTTTCCACCTGTTATGTATAGCTAAACTGCCTGCCTGTCTATAGTTCAATATGTATCTCAATCTAACACTGTTCGACTCTTCTGCCATGGGAAACTTTTGCTATATCTCAGAAGAACAGAAAAGACTTGTTCTTACAATGTCTCTGCGTGATATGAGGACGAAGGATATTGAACTCGCTACAGGGATCACTTCCCGAACCATTCGACGGTTCATAAGTACTGTGGGGCATCGAGAAACGAGCAAACAAGGCTTGCGTCATGCCAGCTGCGCCTTACCAAAAAGAGCTGTTTGTACCAAACAAAGGCGCACACACGAAATTTTGAAAGCGGTCTACTATTTTGCAGATAGCTGTAACCGACTTAGTCGGAATAGTCGTGTATAGTCGGGACCCGACTATCGACTATAGTCGCCGACTATGCCAACACTGCCACGACTCCAACATGAGGCCGGATGATTTTAGTTGGCCGCCTCCAAGCTAGGACGTTTGTCAGTGGTACGCTGCTGAATTTACCCTTCGTCGCTCTTTATAAACGCTCAACTATTCTCCATCTCAAACTGAAAGCATGTAGTCCGACAATGGGCGGCATCCGGGTTCAGGAAGTTTTCGGCGCTAATTATATCGATATACTGTATGTCGTGCGCGTGAATTGAAGATACTGTAGCTTTAATTTTTATGGCATCCTCAGCGTTACTGGCTTATATGGCTCTGGGGAAAGTACCGTGCGTGGTCAAAACTATTAGAAGTACTGCAAATTTCAACAGCGGATCGTAAATTCCAGTTCATCAATTATCTTTTCAACGAGCAATTGATGAATGTGGGGCATAGCCCGGCTTCATCGTCCACTCATCGAATACTCTGTAATCGAGAGGATTTCCTGGCGCGCCGACCAAGATTTCGCCAACATTCACCGTTTGATCATTGTTTAAATACCAGGGCATGATAACACTTTCGTGCCGGACAAACGAATCTTGCGGGATACGGCAAAATGGCTTCAGTCTAGGTGATTTGAATGCGGCTTCAATCCTGTGGGAAACGGTCTAAAATTTCACGCTCTTTGCAGGTAATTTAATCTACGAGGCTTCTAGCCTCATGGGTCATGGCCGAGCTTGATCGCGGACGACCATTCCTCTTGACGTCAATGCCCAAGAGGCGGCGGATCAAAGTAATACAGGTTGCCCACACACCTACACGATGAGACTGGGAAACTATGTGTATTATATTTCACCACTTGAAACGAGAGAACCTGATGCCCAGTATCTTACGAATTCGCAACGACAAGGAATCAGGTACGTCCTTGAGTTGCAACTGCTTCAGTAGCCTCTGTTCTTCTGCTGCGAGTTTCCTCTTGGTTTCAGCGTTCGCGCTACTGCCGATCATTGCTCGTTGGTTAGCGATCTGGAGTATTTGCTGTTGAATACACAGTCGCCCAGCTGTTGTCTGCGGAAATGTCTTCTTTGAATGGCCAGTTCTTTTGAATTTCAAGAATTGTATCAGATGCATAGCGACCGAGGATCTGATCGATGAATGTCCGAGCAGATTCATAGTTATCCCGAAAGTGGAGAATTCGTGCTCCTTTGTCGATCATTGTTTTCCAGTGTGTCGTACAAAGCTGTTTTTGCGGATGAGGGCACTGTCGTCGTCGATTTTTGTGTGCTTTGTTGTCCCTATAATAATTTTATCGAAGGCAGAAGCACCACATAAGGATTCAAAGATTTCAAGGCTTCTTTGTGCGGCGCCAGCGAAGCGGTCTTGAGATATATCGTGCAGATAAATAACACCAGCAAGAACTGACGTAGGGTTTTCGTATCTTCAAAGTCGAGGAATGCTTAGTTAACACCCATATTAATCATGTGTAAGCACTCACGAAGTTTTTAGCCATTCTGCAATTCGTTGTACAATTACTTGATCCTGTTCATAGGTGTCGTCAAATCCTGGTGTATCTACCAGGACCACACGCGTTCCATGGGGATGATGAGGCAAAGGAGCAACTCGTACATCCTTCGTACATGAACGTAAGGAATATCCAACCTCCATGAGACCGACATTGGGACTATCCTTCTTCAAGATTTCATTGATGAACTGAAAAAGCCAAATCAATGGAGATAACAACGGAGGAAGAATTGTTCGTACGCCGCTTTTTCCAACACCCGTCGGGCCCATGACACTGTTGTAATCCAAAGTTATCTAAGTAGAAGAAAGAACAAGCGTCTACTGCAGCAACTCACGGTATCACAATGTCTGTTTCGCTTGGATAAAAATCCATTGCACGGTTTGGCTCGAAGATTCCACGTCTGCCTACGGCGTGCTCTGAGGTAACCTTTTTTTTTTGCTGCTACATTTAAGGCTATGCACTCAATTTGATCTCATCGGTTTCGTTCTCAATCTGGTAGGATGACAAGCGACATACTTCATCTTCCGATTACCTTCCTAGCCTAGCCCTCATGGCGGCTGGTGGAGCTCGATCTTTTCATCATGACACGACTTAACCTGAAACCGTCCCGATTTCATATCGCTGAAACCAAAAATATTCGTATCGTCGAGCCCAGTGGTACGCAGCTTCAACTACGAGTAGAGGTAGAACTATTGGCATGAGCAAAGCATCAAATATCTCTTGTAGTGTGCAACGGACATCCTTGGCGTACCTTGGCCTTCTTAACGAAAGTCATGAAAAAGAAATAGATCCGAATCAAATACAGGCCGTAATGACCTATCTTTCATACTGCCACGTCCCCCGACTGCACATCTACTATTAACGCGTACAAATTGATGAATTCAACTTCTTAATCTGAGCAAATATGCTTATATCTTCCACTGCTCTACAGCTAACAGAACTGAGGGCTAGTCTGCTCAGTTATCGACTCCGGAATTAAGTTCATTTCCGAATATCCAACTTGATACGCCTCGAGATTATGACAAGATCATGATACGGCGTTTACAAATTCGCCGACACTGGCTTCCAAAAATAAATGAGCCAATCCAGAGAGGCCCCTGCCCTTTCCCTTAGTAGGCCACGGTGTAATGTTCGGCGCACCTGTCGTTGTGGAAAATCTCTGCAGATCTAGTCGCTAGGTGATGTAAGCGCAGGATTGAGTTGGCAGTAGCCTACGCTACTATATCGCTGCTCTTTCATCTTCTCTTTGCCCATTCCAAATTACCCTGGCCCAGAGGTGGCCCACATGAACATAAATTTTGATGCAAATCGTATCACAGGCGCTAGCGTGTACATAAAGGAGAAGCACTTTTATATTTTACAACACTTGTATCACAATAGGCTAGCTAAATACTTGAAAAATTCGACCGAAAAACCGACTCAGCGGGGGAGGGAGGATTTGAGGCGCAATGCAGCAACCTGCGCCGAGAGAATCTTCAATTGCTCGCGGAGCTCCACTAATCTCTTCTCGGCCTCATCTGCGCTAGTCACTCCCGCTGAGGCCATAGAAAGCTCTATATCAAGAATACTACTCTGCGATTCGAGAACTTGCTGAAGAGTGTACCTCAACAGCCTCCCGCCTTTGTCGCTGGGAGAAGTTTGTTGTCCTCGGCCACTTCTTTTGAAGCTGAAGAATGAACTTCTTTGTAACGGCTTTGAGGATGTGATCAACGGTCAAGCGGGCGGAGCTGTAGTCGCGATTGAAACTCTTGACAGTAACTCCAGCTTGAATTATATCCCCCAGTACTCGGTCCGCAGCTCGTGCTCGTATTTTTGGGCGACGTTCTTTTCAAGTTTCTCCGCTTTCGTCGTTACTATAACCACCTTAGAAAATGCGTCTTCGCCACATAGATGCTTGAATATTTCAAGATTTCTGCGAACACTGCCTGTGAAGCGGTCCTGGGATATATCGTGGAGGTAGATAACGCCGGCTAGTGTATGTTTATTGTCGTACCTTGTGTGATAGATAAGATATTTATTTATGTAGATCAGCGAGGCAAACTCACGACTTCTTGAGCCAATCTGCAATTTTCTGCAATATTTCAACATCATCTTTATAGGTATCGTCGAAACCGGGTGTATCGACAATAACCACAGAGCGGTCTCTAATCGCCTGATATACAAGAAGGTCATCCGGGGCTCGGATTTTGCTCGCTTTGATCTCGCTCGTGCAGGAACGCAGACCTCTTCCAACTTCCATAAGACAAGGCGCCTCAGAGCTCCTATGTTCTGCTTCCAGAATGGCGTTGATAAACTGGAGTTAAACTTGCATAAACATGGATAGAAGCCCGACTTTAGATAGATCACTTACGGTGCTCTTTCCTGCTCCCGTAGGACCCATTACCCTAAAGTCATATTGTCAATCTCTACTTGTCTAAACCAAAGGAAAATATAGCGCACGGTATGACAATATCCCCGGCAGTCAAGATGAGTTTCTCCAATGCTGTCCCACCTCCCTTGGTGCTGACACTGCCTTTCTTCGCCATTCGTAAAATTTGGTCGAATCACTTAAAAAGGTTTTGGGAAATAGACAATACCGACAGCGTCAAGAGAGTGAATATGAATGTCGTATTCTCCACTTGACGATATTCTTATAAATGGCTCACCGTGTAATGACTTCTTAGATCCATGAGGGTCATGCGTGCTATGTTAGACTAATTATAGCCCAAGGTGCCGAACGAAAGTAGTTTACCTTAGGGCGTTTTTGACACGCCATTTGGGGTCTGAGATCTGATGGCTCGCCAGGCTGAAAGGCCGTGGCTCTGTAGTTACTCATGCAAGTCGCATGTAAGCCAAAAATTCTCATAGAGATCGATTTATTTCAATTTGATAGACACTCAATCCCTTCGTACAGACATTTACCTCAAGGCATCCTATTTAGCCCTAAGTAGATGTTCCACGCGTCAGTTGAATTGAAATTGATGGACATTCAGTTGTTCAAACAAGGAGCTATTCCTACATAGCTCTGTACGTTTAATTGGATCACAGCACCGGTTCGGCAGTAGCTTATCATTAAAATGGACTGTTCTTAGCGGTTTAATGCTTTAAGATTAGGCCCATGGTTTATTCTCCAAAACATTCGATTCGCTAGTCCAATGGTAGGCGCACCACCATCCTTAGTCCCGTAGGTCCTGTTTCTACTATAATTGTTGTTTTACTGCTCCTCACGCCTCCTGGTGACTCTAGGGCTAATTCTGCGGGAAAGAGAAAGGTAAATAGCTTGTTAGGAGACTTCACTTCAATTGTAGTCCCCTGGCCTGATCAAATGCCCCACCCAGAATAAAACCATTGCTAGCACAGACGCAAGCCACGCCAACGCGACAAATGGACATTTCGAGAAAGCAATGGACAAATACCCAAGGAATGTGGAAATTTTGATTCCGTACGTAAATTCTGCATCAATATGTTTCATTGCATTTTCTTCATGAAAAGATATAGTATTATGGGTCGATCAGGCGCCGGCAAAAGCAAGGTATGTATCAACCGGTCAGCATGATATACTGGCCTAGTCATAAGGATGATATACCAGTTCATCAATGACATCTTGAAAGGAGAATATGGTCAGGACCTCGAGCCCGGAAAACTCATGAAGGTCGAAGTAACTTTGAAAAGATGTACCAAGGTTGTCAGCGAGGCAGCGCTTCGGTCAGATTCGAAAGGACGGCATATAGTTCTCATTGACACTCCGGGATATGACGGTGACGACGATGATTTTGATGCAAATCCCGTTGGAACGGTGGCAAACTGGCTCAAAGGCGTGTACGTAGGATCTACTTGCCGCATTAGCTGGCGGTTATAGGCTGAAAATGACTACCATTAGCTACAAGAGGCCGAATTCAGTGCTTGCCGGAATAATCTATCTTCACGACATTTCTCAAGACGTCTTGATACAAAACGATCATCAAACCCTTCAAATCTTGGGAGCTATCTGCGGACCTCAAGCATTGAATAGGATTGTTATCGGGATGACAAAGTGGGACAAAGAAACCGCCAAGGGCAACCAGGTGGGGAGAACAAATGACCTTGGGCCATTCTTCCAGCCAATAATTGAAAGGGGAGCTAAATTTGAGACCAAGAAGAGTACTGCCAAGGCCATTGTTGCCCGGGCTCTCGAAGGGTTTTCGTCGAGTGCCATTCTCCAAATCCAACTAGAAATGGTTGAGGATCAGAAGGTGTTTTCGGAGACAAAAGCTGGCGCTCTTTATATTACTCACCAACTAAGCAACATTACCATAGAGCTCGGTCTAGCCTCCAACGAAAATACCCGGGAAAAGCTGAAGAGGCGCAAAAAGAACTAGAGAAATTTCAAAAGTCAGCCCGCCCGACAAATAGGGAGTCTCCAAACGTTTTTAAACGTCTTCGCAGAAAGTTGGGCGATCTTCTGAATTTCTAGCATTGGCCGCTGGTACGTTGTCCATTTCCTCTTCAAATTTGCCTCTGCTTTGCTGAATTTCTGTCGTGTGCGCTTCTGCAGAAATCTAGGAGTTTTGCATAGACAGGCGCATAACATGACCCACTTTCATCGTAAATGGTTTATCTATGTCCCCACCTAGTGTGTGAACTCCATGTGCCACCATAGAATACCTCTCTGCTCATAGTATATACTCCCAGTGGTTGTGGTTCGTATTCCATGCAAATTTGAGCAGCGGAGGGCAAGCGGAAGCATGCCAACATAGTGTTGTCAGGCTTGTCACATATTATGCATATGTAGTCAAATTTGCACACTAAGGCGACAGATGAGAAAAGAAAACGAGAATTCAGGCATAGTCACTATCCGTTCTCGCCAGTCAGAGATCAGGTGAAAAGAACTGGGTAGGAGTATACAATGAGAAGAGAAGCTGCGTGTGAACACATACCCAGAGCGCCGTATGCTTGAAATACGAAGGATAATGGGTTAAAAAGGAGAATGAGGACCGTCTAACTCAGGCTGTCTCAGATCTCAGACGCGAAGAATCGCGCAGCGCGCTACTATGACAAGATGAGAGTGGTGCAAATCAATACGGTGTACACTGTACCGTATGATACAAGTATGTTGCGACTGCTTGCGACGTAAGCAAGCTTTAAAGGTCACGTGCATGTAGGTAACGGTCGGGGTCGGAGTCGGAAATCCGAATTGGATCCACTCGAGTTCTCAGAGAAAGTCGGAATTAGGAAGTCCGCCTCTCCGGCTCATATCCGGATTCCGGCACACTGTCCGGACCACTCAGAGACGGATTCTCCCTGGTTGAGAGCAATCCGCATGATCACCATGATATTTTAACATAGTTATTAATCAGCTTTCGTAGGGTAAAATTATACAATCCACACTGATGTTTGTGTGAGAAGGTTCAAAAAACCCAAGGTTTGTCACATGTGGCAGGAAAAAGCGTGATCATGATTCACGACACGCCGTTGTTGATTGTTGATCATTGGTGTAGCTATTCTCCATCCTGCATACTGAATAAAGCACGACAGCTTAAAAATGTCATGAGAGTCCTTACTTTTCTTAATATCATTAAGGAGGTCTTGCATAGAGGCAGATATGAAGTTGCGGATCAGAATTTTGCTACGCGTCTGCAATAGATCTCGTGACCGCAAAGTGTCAATACTGCGCAATTTCAATCTCTTGATGATTTTGACGGCTGCAATGCAGTTTAAAGATTTTTATAAAAAATCACAGACATAATTAGTGTGTAATATGGTCTAGGTAACATAAACGAGCAGAATTGTATGAGGCGGAGAATGAGGCGGAGTCCGATCATGAGGCGGTGAGGCGGATTTCTGATATCCGACTTGTCCTCCGAGTTCTGATCTGGCGTATGTTTGACAACACACTTCAATCAAAATCTGACACGTTTCATCGTTTCTCCCGTCGTTTTTATACGTTGTCAGAGAGGAACTTATTTCAGCATAACCAACCGCGCACTCCACACCTTCAAGTCTGGTCAGGATACAAGTACTATCTGGCGTCGATGTAGCGGGATGCCTCAGTCTATTGCTATAGAGAACCCAAGATTCAAGCTCTTATACAATCAATAAGCTTTCTCTACGTTTCGACGAACTTCCATTCTGTCGGTAGACGCATAACTGCTTTCGTTATAATCTTTAATGGCTCAGCACTCAGGACTCGCCTCTTGAAATCACTCAATTGTCCGCGGCATCCAACCAAAAAATTAGGAGACTGGTTGAGCTTAATATCAGTGATATCGTTATCAGGATCCGGGAAAAGTCATATTTGTGGTTCTGAATATTTTGGGTAGTTCCCTACTCCAGTAAATCTGGTATTCTGCAAATAAACATCATATTAAACGCGACAGAAGAAGCCAGCTTTTTCAAGTCATTTGTAGATGACGTTAAGAATCTCCTAGTCGGACTTGTGGGTATCTTCCAGTCCAGGTGTATTTACCAATACGAGATTGTCCCCATAATTGGTATGATTTCTGATTCTGATTGCGTTGACTGTACTTTTAGACGATTATAAACCATAGCTTCCGTGTTATCGGGCCTCCCTGCAAAAACGTGTACCAGCTTCGGTATATTTGCAGCGGAGACGTTAGAGTAGTCCCGTTGTTATTGCTACAACTATGTTAGACGAGGTATAAGGCGATGATATCGGCGCCGTGCGGGAGCAGCATCCCCGCGGACAGTTATCATTGCGGAAAATTTTCCGCTTCTGCTCAGAATGCTCCTGTACAACGTATCTTGGATGTCCATAATTTAATTAAGAACCATCAATCCCAAGAAAAAAACTACACTGAGGTAGAAGGAATGCGAACGCCTCATAAACGACTACAATACCACTAAGAATGAGATAGACAAGACAAATGGCGGTACGTACACCCCTGCTTTTCAACTTGTTTGCACGCCGCCGTTTTACAAATAGAATCGCAGGCTGAATTTGAAAGGCTGAATGGTCGACTCCATTCCTATGAGCGACCGACCGTTTGAAACATACGTCTGTGGGGCCAGAACTCAAGGATACTTATGCTAAAAGGCATGGAGTTTTATCTATTACGTGAAGTCGTATCATTTTTTCTGCTGTGTGTCACATCCCATCGCTCAGCGCATAAATTACCTAGAGCACTATGTTAAGGACTATCCGAATGACCTGACAATATTTAGAGGCCTAAGACTTTACGGATTCGTGTCGAGAGGGATTCGTAGCTCTCGAATCTGCTTCGAGAGTGCCATAATTCTTTGATTGATCTCGTCCGCTTTCTGTTCGATATCTTGTGTGGTCTGACCTCCTGCTGCCGTGTCCCGCTCAGCCGCCACCATCTGCCTTTGCATCTCAAGTATCTCTTGAAGGGTGTGTCGTAGCTCTCTGCCTGCCATGGTCTCGGGTATAATCTTCTTGTCCAAGACCAATTCCTTCTGAATACAGAGCACAGTGTCCAACGCAACACGCCCAAGTATGAGGTTGACTACGTTTCGAGCGGATTGGTAGTCCCCACCAAAATGCGCTACACGGGTACCCTTTTCGATCATTTTGTTCCAATGGAGTTGCTTTAACTCGGTTTCGTATCGGGTGAATGTTCCGGCAGGGATTTTGTTCGATTTAGTGGTTCCTAGAACCACTTTACTGAGCGGCATCTCCACACAAGTGATTGAAAATTTCTAGATTTCTGCGAGCTGTCCCGGAGAAGCGGTCCTCAGAGATGTCGTGAAGATAGATGACGCCAGCCAGAATCATGTTGTTATTGTAGCTGAAATGTGGATGGTAAGCATCACATGCCCGAACCTGAGTCGAAGGATACTCACGAGGACTTCAACCAGTCTGCAATTCGCTTCAGGATTTGAGCATCTCCTTCAAACGTGTCGTCAAACCCAGGTGTATCTACTATAATCACCTGACGACCCCTAAGCTGAGGAGATAGCGAAGCCGAATCAATCTTTGACACTTGCAGTGCTTTCGTGCAGGAGGTTAACCTGTCACCAACCTCCATAAGTGGCTGTTCGCCATGACCGGATTCTCCGTTCAGTATGGTATTTATGAACTAGAGATTATGCAAAATTAATGAGTAAATGAGCATCGCCTATGATATTGAAATATTTTTAATAGATACCGTGCTTTTTCCTGCCCCAGTAGGGCCCATCACTCTGACACAGGATAATCAGCTTCTCGTGCCTTCGAAAGGCCTGAAGATTGGACGTACGGTATAACGATATCTGTCGAATTGTGAATATGTACGTCTCGCTCGCCAACCTGGGCGATGCCTTTGTTGGTGTTCTTCGAGTTCTTTCCCATAGGTTGAAATTGCGGGCAAATCCTGAGGTGGCACCGCTGAACGACGCCTAAATGGATATGGCTAGGAAGGGGTCGAACGTGTCAGTACGATCTCGGGTTAAATATAAGGAAGGCCATGCGGACTCCTCGTGCAGAAGAATCAGAAAAACAGCTATGGTACGACGCCAGTTAAGAATAAATGATGATAGACTCGAAGCGAATACCGAATGTTTCAAATCCGTAAAAAAAAAAGCAACAGAGTTACTTTAGCTATGTAAACTGCGGAGAAGGATCTACATATTGAATCTGTCAAATGCTCACACTACATGAAGTTGAACAATTTTGCAAAAATGCCTCGTGCCCATCTGACAACTTTTCTTTCGTTGCAGTGTATCATTCTCTCATAAATCCTATACAGATCCTTCTTGATTATATCAAGGTCTGTAGGCTGTCGCGCCAGAAGACCATCGACTATAGTCCATGCCGATTCCATCGTGTCACAAAACCGACAAGTAAGAGTGCCCCTGGATAACAGCGTCTGCCAAACTGTATCAACCAGCTCTTTCTCGCGTTGTTGAAATACAGAATCGTCGTGGTGATCCTTCCATTTGACTGATGCTATACAGACGCGACTACCTGGCTCTGGCAGGGATAGGCGTCCAAGAGTGTCCAGTCCGAATGAGGACTTTAATCGAACCTGGCTGATGTCGTGTAGGTAAAGTATGCCCCCAAATTTCACATTCCGACTGCTTTTGAAATTTAATTGAGACTTAATATACAGCGACGAAGAGGATACTCACGATTTTGTAAGCCAGTCAACGATTAATCTCAAGACTTCCTGATCTTTCGCGCTGATGTGATCAAAACCAGGCGTTTCAACGAAGACACAGCGTATGGATGGGTTTTGCGGATGCTGAACGACAAAAGGTTTGATCTCCAAGTGTGACGATGTTAGGCTGAGGTTGACACTGGCAACTAATTTCCCGGCAGCAAAGTTAATGAACTTCATGCGTAAAATAGGCTTCAGACTTTTATGTCGATGCCAATAATAAACATGAGACGAACAGTGCTCTTCCCAACTCCTGTCGGGCCCAGCAAGCTTTCATAGCAAATTAGCCGATAGACTCTCTGAACATCAGAGAGAAACTCACAGGATAACTCGGCTGTCCTCGAGGCGCCTTGAACGGTTTCCCTCTATGTATATAAGCGCCCGTACTCTTGTGTATGAATCGATGGTTTGATGGCTTACCGAGAATTTTGCCCGCCTGGGTATCTTCTAGATGTCCATTATACCTTTTCATATCTTCTTGGAACTGTAATAGTACTCCTCTCATAGCATTTCGACGAAGGGCGATATTGATTAAAGCCCATGACGAGTCTGTAGTGTTGTAGAAGCGTACAGCTGTAGTTTTATAATCAATTAGAGAATTCCAAAACTTTGTAGTGAGATCCTTCTCGTGCATTTGCACATTATTCATGTCTTCTGCTTTAATGTCGTCCCACATAGTGGTGGCGAGGATGACTCGGTCGGTAAACTGTTTCCCGCACAACGCGCCAAATAACCGCAAAGTGTCTTTTGCGCCCCAGTCATTGGTATATCTGAAATTCGATGAAAGTATATGATCGCATGGATAAAAACAAACTTCCTGTATATTGAATAAGCCATCCGTCACGAGTCCACGAGAAACTATCCTACCGTTTCTTCATAAATAGCCACTGGCCAATCAGACCCAGGGTTGCTAGATCTGTGTCGGCGTCCTTGAAACCGGGCGTGTCAATCAAAACAAGGCGGTCTTGATATTCAGGATGATTTTTGAGTCTCACGGCCCTTACATCTGTGGTGACAGATTTCAGGGTACTATTCGCCCATTTCCCGGTTTTTCCTGTTGCTTTGTCAATGAACTGCAGCTCGAATAATTATTACAGGGATAAACACCAGTTATAACAAGTCTCACATTGCTTTTGCCAGTCCCCGTCTGACCAATCAACCTACATAAATTTCTGCTAAGAAATTTTACGTCTCATATAGACAGAAAGCCTTACATTATAATGGTATCATCAGGTCTTAACTCGCTGGGGTGAGTAAGATCTACGGGATCGCAACGGATGTTCGAGTTAGGGTACATAAATCCGTGCTGCGCCATGTCTGTACTGTGTTGATAATGTTCAGATGAGACATATGCTGTGAATCGATAACGGTTGGCACAAAAAATTACTTATGATGTCCCAATAGATTCAGAGGAGCGGGTACAAGGTCTTCCTACGCGAGTTCCGGGCCAGTATCAGGCTGTCTCGACCACAATGATCTAAGATATCAACAAGCATTTGAAAATGATAAGAGTATGCTACGAGCAAAATGGACGGTAGCTACCTTTATCCCCAGGGTCTATGAGGTCAATGCTCAAAGTTATTCGGCTTCGATTCGCGTTTGACTGCCTCAAGGCCTTGAGTTCGATCGTGGCAAAAGTCAGAGAGAAGTCAGACCGGGTGTATGCTAATCACGTGACAGAGACGCGCATCACGTCAAATCGCGTCCAAATCGCGTCCTGGACCTTTAAGCGTAGCCCTACGACTTGGGACTATCCTGAATATGGAATTCTGCTCAGTCCACCTGCTGAAGATGAACTTAAGTATTAGTCGCCCACGGCGTGAGATACTTTGAACTTGTAACAATTGAAGTCTAGTAAATGCTCAGGGCTGTATCATACACGTGAGTAGCTAGTAAACGCCTACTGGTTCAGGATGCAGCTTGAACAGGTGGTATTCATCATGCATGCACTACTATGAACCTCAGACTAGCACCATAGGACATTCAGATGCTCAACTTCCTCATGTTAAATATTCCAGCACCGCAGTAGGATGATTCGAGTATAGACCTGGATGAGTATCGTGTCTTGCCAGATACATAGCTGTAAAATGTGGGAGACTTCGGTTCTGAGAAGAATTGCGGCAGGTCCCCCTTGATCCTCGTACCAGGAGAATGTGTCGATGTTTGTCACAAGCTGAAACTTCAGCTCAACGGACAGAACCTAAGTCTTGCTCCATGACATGCATCTTCCTCCTGTCGTTATTTTTATTTATCTATAAGGTGTATTAGTAGCCTTTATCATTACTATCTGGCTGATTCTTGTCTTATTACTTACACGCTGCTGGCACGTTGACCCTTGCTGCATAAACTATATTTAGATCAACCGGTCGATTCCCTCGAAATGAATTCTGCAGACCGATCGGGGAGACAAAGCTTTCTCAAAGAAAAGAAGCTTCAACAATACATGGTAGAGATGTACACCGACTTCCGTTACCGTGCCATGCAGAGGCATCACTGTGAAATGGAAGCACGTTTATGGACTGCGAGCATTAAAACGTTGACACTATCGAACACATGATTTATTTGTTTGTAGACGTCCTTTACTCCTTGAAGAAATCATGAGTCCGTGGGTTTAGCCTAGTCCAGATGCCGTGTCTCAGCACCTAACTTTGGAACGCGACAAAGTATTGGGACTAACGGGGGCTGGCAAAAGTACATTGAGCGAGTCGACTGTCGAGGCGGGGAATCAATATTTTACGATATATCTAGTCCATCAATCCCATCCTTGGTGAAGCACGGATGCTCTTCCTGTACCAAACGCATCAATAGAGCTAGAATTATCCATCGTGATCGTTTCCTTGTATTGATGAACACACCTGGCTTTGATGACACTCACGAGTCCGACTTTGTCATTCTGTAAAAAAATTGCCGACTGGCTCAAAATGTTTGAGCATTACGATAATATCCTGCTCCCTGAAACAAGCTTACCATAGCGCGTACATAAGTTACAATTTGAGCGCTATCACGCACTGGAGAAACGTCGCCAGATCTACCACGTTGAATCATTTGAAGGAATTAGAAAACAAGCATCGGAAGTCGATGCTAGATAGCGGAGCAAGTGTCTGCAACATGAAGATCACCTCCGTATCGGTATTTACTCTCATCAATACTATCTTGCAGAGCAGGCGACCTACTTTGCCAAGAACTGCTTTGGTCAAAGTACGACATGCCCGGACGCCGGTCTTGCCATTCAGAAGGAGATGGCTGTCCAGAAGAAATCCATCGTTGAGACAGCAGTAGGAAAGATCTTACTGTTCACTCTTAAGCAAGTGCTTTTGTTACGGGAATAAGTACTCGCTATGGAGGATAGAGACCTATTGGGGGAGATGGAGGATTATACGGAGAAACAACGGCAATTGGATCAACTCGCAGATCAAATCTAAGTTCTGAGGATTTCCCTGCCCAAACAATTACGAGCGTTTGTTCCGTTCTGGGTAAATAGATATATATTGTTGACACTGATTTCTTTGAGGTTGACCTCTGTCAATGGATTCCTGGCATCTCTGGTAATCCAGTGGTGAAATAGCGTTAGAGGCTTACCGCGACTCGAGTTCAATGCACACGTACTGTAATCCAATCGACAGACCTTTTGTCTCAAAATATCGAGTGTACCATACAAATTACGATGACCAGAAGGTATCCAGCAGTAGAAGAGGCAGGATTTCCAAGCGACAGGTTGGATGTACACAGCGACAGTTTAAACATGCAGGAGCCAAGACCATCGCCGAACTGACAGACGGCTTTAGAGAAAGTGAGAAGGCCAGATATATGCAAGAGATGTCCAGAAAGTCGTCGGCCCTTATCATGATGGAAAAGTTGTCGGCAGTCGAGAGATCAGCGGTCCTCAACGAGCACAAATCTTAAAGGGCATCGCTGATGATTTTGGTACCCACCAGGCATATACGTGAGGACCTGAAATGAAAATCATGGACAGGCATCGCTTCAAGCCCTGTGCTGAGATTCCTGCTTTAAAGTAAGTATATGTTCGAATTGGCGAAATTCTTTATTGGGAGCCGCTAGAACTTGTAGGCATTGAGAAGGACACGCTTGAAATCAACCAGAACTAGATAGGGCCATGAGAGTAGTCGTACGTACTGTATTCTAGATTCCTGGAGGACCGGTAACTCTTCAGATATACTATAGGTTTCAGGAGATGCTATGTGAGTACGACAAGAGCGGGAAATGTGGAGATAGAGGAAACCAAGGCTCACGTACATACGACCCTAGACTTGCTGATTAACTGCCTTTTTCTGGCCAAAGATGCACTCGAGTCAGTTATATGCGCAAAAAATGAGCATATTAAGATTTCAGAACTTACTGCGCTCACATTGAACCTCGATTCGCATTCAAAATAATTGGAACATAATCAAAATCCGAACAGTGTTGTGGGCCTAAAGTGTGGACCTGAATGAGAGACAAGGGCGGGTCTCTTCCACGTTAAACGTATTCAGAAGGAAGTTTTCGAAGGTGCGCAAACCTGGGGTTTATTATCCTTTGGGTGGCGAACAGGAGAAAAACAGGGTTGGGCCATTGGGGTCACACAAATTTGAATCACCGACTGTGGATGACCTCGAACAACAACTGTTCGCTCGGACCTTGTTGGACTTTCCTTCTCCTCATTGTTCCGATATTGCCTCCTTTCGCAACGTGAATTCCAAAATCGTATGGCGATGCACCACGTTCTCAGCACCGAAGTCGAAACGCATGAGCGCGAAAATGCGAAACAACACATCAATTTCGACAATCGTAACTGCCGTTGAACAATGAAGAAATCACAGCAGGGGTTCATTTTCCTCGACAAACACCTCCTTAATTTCGTACCAGTCTTCTCTTGACTCATGGACAGTAGAAGCGTAAGGTCCAAGGCGAAGGGTGGGAGGTTTCTGGCAGAAAGGTCGGGTAGGGAGGAAGCGTGTGGCATACAACAGGTTGATTTCCATATTCTTGACGGGATAGAAAGTATATATTCTTTCGTTTCGACAGCCATGGCTCATTCGTTCTCTTTTCTGAATTTGGCGTCTTCTCCAAGCAAAATCGGGCGTACAACCTGTGGCATTCACTCTTGATTTGAAGGCGAGGCCACTTGATCTGCGTTTCCACTTGATCTCGAAAACCAACCGCCTACAACCACTTCCCGTCGAGAACGACCCACAAAAGCGATGTAGCTGAGACACCACCCCAGGGTTTAAAAAATGGAGTGGAGTCGGTTCTTCGTTGCACCCTGGCCAGGAAGTCTTGAAAGGGATTGGGGAAGGTGGATCACACACAGGCTTGAATACATGAAAGTGCGTTGACCATTGTCATTACATTATTTTGTTTCTGAACATTTTGTAGGATATGATAGAGACGGGATCTGACCTATGGAGGTCCTGGCTATTTATTTTTTGGTCGCAAAGTTGCCCAGCTCGGGGACTCGTGTTGGATTTTTCCTTCTTGGGAATTCTTTTTGTCCATCAGGTCAATGATTCTGACCACAGCAAAATGCTCTTGAGTAACCGGGGAGCTCTTGTACAACTCACTGGCTGTTATCGAGCTTGACCTTCGACGTCCACTGGTGGGTACGTGACAACAACACGCTTTGGGATGAATTGGCATCATGGGGACACCAAATTGTCGAGGAAAAAATATGGCCTGCATGGAAACATGTCCTCTTGCACAGGGCTACTGCGCATCCAGTTCCTCCCCTAAATTTCTTTGCGCATTCTGTGTTTCGTGTCGAATCCAGCTTCGTGACATGTGACGCAGTCACAAACGGATTTCCGTCAAGATTCAAGATTCTGCTGCCATGCTGTTATGCTCTGGGGTGTCATGCCATGTACTCGGTGACGACAAAGGGCCATTTGCGCTGCTTGTATCCATCTGGCTCTTAGGCTTCTCTTCTGTGTTCGGAGACCTAGCATCGACAATATGCAAGTTGGTTGCTCGTGACAGTGACATATGTCACAGACTAGGAAGGCCAGTCTGTGAAAGCGGTCCCAGCGGCCGATAGGTAGCCCACAGACAAAGGAAACCGACAGGAAAAGTAATACATGATATCTGACAACAGGAATCTGAAGCTCGAAGGAGAGGTATCCCGACGACTGAGACTTTGGGACTTGAAGGTCGTGCTGCACATCGCAGGGTGGAGGTTGCACATCACAGCCTCCAGCAACGAGACCGACCTCCAGAGAACGTGGGCACCTCTATACGATGCATCTTCTCCTAGCAATGTAATTCATTGGAATTCAGCGCTGCAGATGCATCTGTCTGAAGAAGCAGACTGGATAATGGATGTCGAATGATCTGGGGACACCGCCGAACAATGATGATTGGATTGCTGTCGTCCAGCATGGCTACACCCGCCGAGAAAAACAAAGGCAGGGAACTGGACAGAGGTGATGCGCCATTTTTTGCTGAAAGGGTATCGAGGTCCTAACAATGTTCGTTTCTCTGCGAATCAGGATGAAGATGACCGTGTATATCCGCGAAATGGAAGTGGTGTGGTAGTGGCAGATGCGTCCTGCTATACTGCTTATATGAGCGGCAAATATCAAAGCCTGAAATGAACGCACTTTTCTTATTCTTCAGCTCTCGTCCTTCTGCCTGAATCAGCACCAGCCTCGTAGCCACGCTGCACGCATGCCTATGGGCAAACCTCAACCAGCGCCAACGTGCGTCAGTTTTCGGAAACTCTCCGTCCGTGATGGCTCCATTTCTGGGCATCCTTCCGGAGGATCGAAGCGCAGTTCGAATTTTGGCTTGTATAAGTCAGAATAGGAACTTCGTCCCGTCGTCCCTTTGCCTTTTCTGCCCTCATTTTTTATTTCACCCGCAACCTTCTTCGCCTTCCACGGCCTGCTGCCCCGCTTTCACGCTCCCCGTTGTCACCATTAATTCCATCATTCTCTCCCTTATACCACTCTCTCCCGTTTTCCATACTCTCCTCGCGTTGTTTCTTGTGTTTTTGATTCTCTTCGTCCCGATATTGCTACCTGTCGACGTACAGCGACGGCTGCAGGCTCGAACATGTCCGCCACCAGGCGTACATTATCTTCGATCGCTCTAGTCAGTCGTGAACACTCAAAACATGGAGTTGTGATGATCGTGTCTTCGAACCTTTCGTTCCCGTCGCGTCACTATACGCAAGTTCCATGGTGTGGCCCGACTGCACCGTTGGTTGCTACGGTGAGCCTTTTTCTGGCCTGCTTTTCGCGTTTTTGTTGTTTGTCTTCGATTGATCGACTCTTTTCTCAATTCCTATAGAAACAGGAGAATGCCCGCTATAAGACGAATGTTGTGCACACCAACGATTCTGTAAGTGCTCACGCCAGCACACCTCTCTTTCACGTCTCTTCGTATATTCATCTATATCCCAGGGCAACAATGTTCTTGAGTCTTCACACGATGGCTTTCACGTTGGATTCGAAACCAACATTTGGACGAGGTTCAAGGACTTTCTTTCTGTTCGTTGTCGATCTTCTTTCACGCGATTTGAATGCCTTGATTTATTCTCTTCTCGTCGTCTTCTAGCACACCAAATTAAAGCTTCGCGAAAATTTCGTCAGACTCAGGGAACGGATTACCCGAAACGCGCACCTTCCTCTTCCTGGCGCCACACATTTCTCATCCTAATCGCGGGCTTTGCTCGTCCCCTATCCTATCCTATCCCCAGTAAAACACGACACACATATTCTAGTTTCTGCCACCCATCCTTTTTCTTGGTTTTTGTTTTGGATTTTTTGAACATGTCGATACATTTTGTTTTTGAAGCACACGTTCACGCTGTCGCGCTTTCGTTTCTTGCTGTCCCACATTTTATTCGTCTGTACCATACTATCCCTTCTGCGCACACGCACCCCATGCACCCCACATCCCACATTATTATAGCCTATAAATCGTGAAGACACCCAAAATGTACCATACTCACTTCACAATAAAATATATGAATTTTGCTGCTGAATATCTCTCTTGAAGTCGGCTTTGTTTGAATAGATTTCTAGTGTTCTTGAAATTTGAGGTTGCGACTTTTGAGGCCAGATCTACGAGGAAACTCATGGGTCAATAATTTGGCTTCAGGTCACACTAAATTCTTGCGATTTGCATACGTTCGCTCACAAAAAGACAAATGCCGTCGAAACTGAAATCAAATGAGAAGTTGGGGTGCTGGAAGGTTCCTCGCTTTGATTTGGGGCACACAAATATTGAGGTCTTGCTTGAAGACGAATTGAATCGAAATGAATATCGGAGCAATAGAGGATCCCTCGTTTGGAACTGGTTTGGTGCACACAAATCTTGAGGTTTTGCTTGAAGATGGACTGAACACGCTGACGTCGGCTCTTGCTCGATAATTGCTTGGAAATCCCGTAATATCGAATTTTGTTGAGGGCGGACAATGTTAGTGAGAATGACAGGCAATGCAATCATATTAATAAACTAATCAAGGTTATACTCTTGTGATGCACCAAAAACGGCGGTGGAAGATGAGGAATGGGAAGTGGAGATCAAGGTGAGTGTGTGGACTGCCAGCCCTGTCCTCCTAAGGAAAAAGGCAAAGAAAGGAGCGTGACTGAAAAGTCGAGCGTTGAGACATCCACAAGTTCGTTTCAGCACTACTATGGCACAAATCCAGCCGTTGAAAAGTTTGAGGGCGATGGTTTGCAATTTGACTTGAGTGCGGTAAAGAGACAGGCGTGAGAGAATATTTGGCTTATATACTTGTGAAATGGTCCGTGCACGCTTTAGGTTCATTGATGGGCATTTAGTAATGGGTATAATACCTTTAGTACTTGAGCTGAACTTCATCTCAAAAGTAATAAAATATTCTGAAGTAAATGGTATGTCTAATCTGAGTTTATTTCCATGTGTACTCTTCACAAACTGTATGGATTCTTGTTGAAAGTGGCTCGAGTGGGGTCCTCCGTAAAATTATGGCGGAGCCCGAACCTAAAATGACCTACTTATAGACAAAAAGTAGTAAGACGCCCCCAAGATTACCACCGCCACCAAGTAGGCTAATAGGCCTCTTCAGATCTTTTTATTGCCTTGTCAGTTTTAAGCACCGGTTGCTTGCCCTGTGGTGTGCGAACTTCGTACCACCGAGTCGGTCTTAATGAGGTGTGTAAAATGTCCGCTTCCCTTTCTATATGATGTTTCTATTTTAATTAGACTCTCACGGCTGGTTGAAACCTCGTTGGAATTAGCCTCTCGAAAGATGACAATCTTTTGTTTTTCCTGATCTTTTCTTGTTATTCTTGTCTTGTCTCATATGAAAATACCACTGATTCCTTCATCTTAGATTCTCCAAGGAAGGTTTTGTCGAAATGCTCGGGGCTTTCAATAGCTGTATCTCAACGTATTCACCATCTTGTTAATCGTTACAAAAGGACCAAGAAATTGGATTTGCTCGGATGGGCTCACATACGGATCCTTCAGAACATCATGGGAGGCTTCTCGTGTTAAGATTCAAAATCCAGTCCATTCTCGGAACACATTTATGATTACAAAGAGAATATGGACCATCGGTGAACGCTGCACTTTCCTTTGATCCCCTATGAATCAGTTTCTGGGACTTCTCTGGCAGCAAAAAATCAATTTGTGATTGAGGAAAGCGTAGCTCCTCCAGACATGCCCATCTCCATCCATGCAAGATTCTCTCGTACGTCAGCAATTTGTTCTCCAAGCTATACTATCAACCATAGAAACGATCTTGTGAGAACACCTCGTAATCATGACGCTCGCCCGGAAGCCACGAGAGCACCCAATCGTCAGTTGTCTATTCGACTAGACTTAATTCTTTCAGATCCCCTAAAATTCCACATCGACCGATTTACAGACTTCTGGAGAGAAAGGTTCTACAGCGGCATGAGTGGACTGGGCGAAGTTGTGTTCCACTCGGCCTCCTGTCCATCCAAATCCAACAAGATTCAACGCCATCGAAGTGTATGTTCAGTTACTTTCCGAAATAAATTCATAGCCCTAGTTTCCATAACATGGACTTCGTTTGGTTGGGAAGTCTGCCACTGTGCATATGAGGATTTAAGCCGAAAAGAAAGGTCCAGGGGATGGTTACGAGATCTTTCAAGGTATATATGGTGAGCTGATCGAATTCATGTTCATGTATTTTGCTGTTGCGATACGTGTACTGCGACGACAGCTTCGAACATCCTAACACTATTGAGCGCCAGGCATGACCAATGTGCGATATGGTAACTTCTGCTTTGTGGTGGCAGGCTTGTTTAAATATCAAGACCAGTATCTCGATTGGGTGATTGAAGATTTTGGATAAGTGGTTTTAGGCCTTCGTGGTAGGCATTTCTGGTCGTTTCGTTGTGATAATTTGGCGTGGAACGTTCAGGTTCTGTTTTCTTCCTGTTAGAAGCAGTTGACATTTAGTTCAGGTTGAGTTCAAACTTCAAGCTAGGTTCAACTTTGTAAAGGACCAAAATCACGTGTGACTCATTTATCATCCCGGACCCTTTTTGAATCTGTTTTTTTTGTTGTACAACAAGTAGTCAAGCTTCAAGTGCTAAGACGGATGCAGAGATAGTTATCGGGGGATGCAGTCTACAAGTAATACCACCTTTCATCAATCGGTTCTCATTATCGATAAGTTGTCTATAATTTAGGCGCCGGTAAACGTTCGCAAGCAGCCAGCTAGTCTGAGCAGCGCACACGCGTTAAGCTCATTTAAGGCTATTTCTGCCTCAAGGAATATCTCCCAATGTCTAACCAGAAGGTCAGAGTGAATTATTTTATTGACCGAGGGAAGTATTATTTTGTATTGTCAAATTCTAACAATAAGCCACATCGGGTGTATTTCGAAGCCGTCACTGAGGAGCAAATGGAGGTTCGACTCTCTTTCCGACTTCGTCCAGGTTTTTGTGGACAGACGAGCTTCAGTCACACATTCCGTGCACAACGATACATGGTTAAAACGGTACGATAATGCGCCCCTCACTCCTTTTATTGAATTGTGCAGATTCTTTGTCAAATTGAACACTCAGTAGCGCACAGCAGTCCCTCTCTACTCGTAGTCGAAATCATCATCAACCGAACGGCGGTTACGAGTATCCCCAATATCTAGATCCTCTACACCGAATGTGTCGTCGTGCCCTCCAAAGCTCGACGCATATCCTGATGGAGGAGCATCATAACTTGGCGCATATCCGTCCAAGAACTGCTGACCACCATACTGTTGCTGATAGCCGCCATACTGCTGTGGTTCATCGTCATACCTGTAAGTCTCGCCACCATAAGCTCTCCGACTGTAAGCTTCTGGGTTGCCTCGTTGGCTACCGGTGTATGGTTGTGTTTCCTCCTCTTCAGTTTGGTACTGTGGTCTCTGACTGGGCTTGGTCCCATGGCCACAACCGCCATAGCCAACCTCCTCTGTGTTGTCCAATCCTGGCCGTTTGTTTTTATGGTCGCGGACGCTTTCCTAAATACGGAAGAAATCGTATGAAATCAAAATTTTCCGCGACACAGATATAGACGAATGACCTTGGTCAAAGAATCGAGGATCACTTGTGAGTCGTCACCAAGGCCATTAATCCACCCTTCCATGTGATCAAACATCTTATTCTGGATCTCAGATCGGCCGGTTGCATAGTACGGATGGTGGAAGGCTTCGAGGATCTGTGAATAGTTTAGTATCGTTTTTAGCGCCGCATGGTCAACCGTACCTGATCGATAGTGTGGTCGGGGTTTTCATCGTTGCTCCAAGCTTGGACAATCAAATTAACACTATTTTCGACCACAATTTGAGCAATCTTTCCTGCGGGCTCGTTGAGGATGAGACCAAAATGATCCTGGAACGACTTTCAGTAAATTTGATATAAACAGGATCATGCCCAGCTCACCTTTGAGAGCAGACTATGAGAAGGATCATGAGCTTCTGGATTGTCGAAGACCTGTAGAAAATTGATCTGCTGATAAAGTAGATTTGATACGGGGATAGACGTACCTCGTACTGATCCTCATTATCAATCACAGCTTTGCTGCCTTCATCGAGAACAGACGTCGCCTGGCTCAAAATTGGCTATAAGAAAAGAAAAGGTAAGAAAAGATTCAAGAGCTTCGAGAGGTATTGCATACGCCGAGATATGGAGCCAAAACAGTATAGACATCTAGACAAATGTCACTTTTATTTTAACGATGTTACCAGTGCACTTACACTCATTCATGGCATTGGAAAACTCATCAAGCAGGTTAGTGAGACCTGGAACCATCTCAATTTTTTGATGATATCTCTCATGATATCGTCGTGCCATTTCAACAGGTCCAAGAGTTGCTTTTGAACTTCAGGAGGTGCGATATCATCAGGATTGAAATCATAGGCTTTTGTTTGCTGTTTGATTTCTTCGCCCTGGTTTAGCTTGTCCTCGTCTCCGCCACCAAGCATGCCGAGAATATTTTTAAGAGTGTCTATCTTGGAACCATTATCTTCTTGTGCAGTCTAACATATAAGGGTTAAAATCATTCAGATGAGTACTAAACTGGCTTACGTTGTTTATTTTTGCAGAAAGGTCTGTAACGCTGGCCTGGCTCAATTTACTATTTTCATGGTGAGTCGTGGCATAGGTAAGATAGAAGGATGGTGAACTGACTCTCCCGCTTCTCCTAAAAGCGAATGCAGGAAATCGGCACCTTCGACGCGGAATCAGCACTAAAATTGTGGGATTAGATAACGCAGAGAACTCACTTCCAAAGGTTCCAGTTACAAGGGGCGGCGCAGGTCCATTCGGAGTATCGACAACAACTATAAAATATAGGTTCGATATATCACATGGGGTTCGCATTTATGTACTAACCTTCATCGCCGACATGGCAGAAGACCTCATTGTGTCCCATCTTGCGAAGGGCGAGCTCACACCAATTGCTATGAGCGAGTAGATCTTCCAAAGTGTGAAGCCCAGTCCCAAGGAGACGATACGCCTCCCAGAGGTCAGCGCCCTCATTTCCACCTGCACGTCGTCCATACTCGATGCAAGCTTCTAGAGTTCGGCGGATGAACGCTGTCGATGTATCCCATCCTTGATTATCTGTAGCGATATATTTCTTTACAGGTTCAATGAATATAAAAAGATATAAAAAGATATCTGACGTTGATAACTAACCTTCATTCCAGTATTCTCGTCAATCTCGAGCTCACGAGGATCGACAGGAGGACGGAGACTAGGGTGATACTCTCGTGCATCCCCTTCAGCCTCAGCATAGCCTCTTCACATCAGGGAGTGATGGTCGATACGGTTTCCAAGATATATAGGGATAGGCACCTACTTGGGATTGTCGATATGTTCCTGTGATTTGCATTCAAAAACTGACGGATGTATAAAGAGACAAGGACGCACCACGGGAAGATAAACCCCAAGTCGATCTGCAGTGACTTCATATTCTTCGGAAGCAAAGCCAAAGGTCTAAAGAGTACACATGAGTATGATAACATCTTCTTGCCCGATCAGGCAACAGAATATATTGACCATGAAACCGAGAACAGAAACGAGTAGTACTAGGGTATCAGCGGACAGTTTGCTCAATCCAGCAATGTCCATAGCCTTGTAGATGTCCTTCAGTTATCTAAATCACGATAGAGAAATATGGAACAAACTTGAGAATAATCTCTGAGCCAATTACCCTACATTATTTGTATATATAAGTTTAGGTCGATCGTTGACAACAATACATGCGAACTCACAAAGTAAACTTTCTTGATATCGCTCTTGGTGAATTTCGAACCACCTATAGCGCGGTTGATCACAGAAGAAGCGAGGCCGCCAAAAGGCCTGAACCGATCGAAGCTCCTCCAGCAGATTTAACCAATGTTTCCAAGATGTTTTCAATGTCTCCATGACGAAAAGCTTTATCTGTATGAGAGATGTCCGTTTGAGATTGAAGTTCATCAGCGATATAAGGTGAGATTACGCACCATTAAGATAAGCAAAGTCAGGAATATCTCCTGCTCCAAATGCGTAGGTCTCTACAGGAAGCAAGACAACAAGTATAACAATAAGCAGAAAGGTACTCGTGAGGCTAGGTGCCATGCTGAGCGTACAAAGTAGATAGTCGTAGAGGTGAATGAAGTTAAAGTTAAAGGGAGCAGTGCCAAGCCGATCTGATTGTGTCGATGTGAATGACATAGCATTACTTACGATCCTTGATATTCCTTGACCTCCGAGTCTGCGCCGAATTGTTCCTTGGTGGACTTCTTCTCGGATCTTCTCGTTTGTTTCTCAGCTTTGACTGAGGCTGTTCGGGGATTCTCTTTGCTTCCTTATTTTTATCGCGTGCTCTACTTTCAACTATCAATAATGCATACAAGTTGCTTTACAGAATACAATAAGTAGTAAGTGGGACAAACACAATGTGAGTGGGAGTAGAAGTACAACAGGTATCATGCACGCATGCATTTTGCAGAGATCCAATAGATTCGCCTCTTCATATCATACATCCTTCAATATTCCGCGAGTGGTATAACCTTGCCTGCAAAGATAATCAGTACCCATCGAACCACCTCAACTCAAAGCGCCATAAACAAAGAAAGCAAACATACCGATGTCAGAGAACGGCGACTTCTTCTTTCGTCCCAACAACGCCACCTCTCCACTATCGAAGAAGGAGTATCCAGCTAAACATCCCCCATTAAAACCATCAGTCTAAGCAAGGGACAAAGTAAACAACAATAAAACTCACGCATGGCGACCTCTTCCTCGTCTGACGATCCAGAATCCGACGTGGCACCATGAATAGGTCGCCCTGTCTTTGAATCTCGCAGGATGCCTAGATGGTCCACGAATGGCGCTGGGCGCTGGTTGGCCGACCTGTGCAGCTGGATGAGCTGGCGCTGAATCTCGAGGAGGTAGCCTTTCAGGGTGTCCAAGAACCGACGAGTCTGCAGATGTTTCGACGATGCGCATCTGAAAATAGCGTCAGCATTGCTTAACAGAGAAAAAGAAGGGAATGAAAAAGCATACACAGAGATGCCGTCTTCTTTGATGATGTACCCAATCCCATAGCCATCTGCGGCGACAGGTCCGAAGCCAAACAGCCTCAGAGCAGGATTACCACAATTTGACGTCGAGAGGATGCTCGTCCCCAGGAGAGCCCAGCCCGGATCAGTAAAGATCGCAGGCATCTTGCTGACCTTTGCGAAGGCGGAGGTGAAGGTGACGAACTAGGCTCGACGATGCCGTTTGGTTCCGATTCAGTCTTGTTCTGTAGCTGACGTTGAATGAGGCAGTATATAGCGTATAGGTGTCTGTTAACATGAAACATTGTGAGTTTTGGGTATCAAAGGTGTAGAGTTGAGACGTATCGACGCACCTGTCTTGTCCTAACCCCTGACTACAGGCTTTCGTCAACTTCACATGAGTATCGCACGCCTTTCGGAGTGCAGCCACTTTCTGCGAAGGGGGGCTTCAGAGTAAAATGTCTACGAAAGATCAGATTAGTAAAAAAAAAACCCTCTCCAGGTGAAGGAATTACGAAACTAATCACCTTTGTAAAGTGAACACTCTCTGGTTGAACGGATCGGATGGCTTCGGTACGACCATGCAAGAAAGCCTTGGTCATCGCAGGTTCGTAAACACATTCCACACGACCTTCAAAGCGACAATGCATAGTCAATCTCCATGCAACGAGCATAGGGATTTGAAAAATAGGCCATCACATACCATACAGCCCATAGTACGCAGCCTGGAATGCCATCTGGACGAATGCATCGGGACTGAGTCCATGACTCGTAATGAAATTCTTCCCATATCCTTTAAACTCAAGGGCTTGGCAGTCATTCTGGCAGATCAGATCGCTGATCCGAGTCTCTGCATAGCGCACCCCGGCACGCAGCTCAGGCGTCAAGTTCCATTCGAGTTTCTTGGGCGTCGTGTCGATCTTTTCGGTCTGTACAGGAGATCCTGCCGTTGATGCACATTAGTACGAAGGCACGAAAGTATACGTGAGTGGTAAACTCACTTTGACCACCCCGAGGTGGTTTATACGCCCTTGCGTGCGGGGAAAGTGGAGCATGGAAAAGAGTTGGAGCGGAAGGATTAATTGATCGCGCGAGAAGCATAAGTCCCTCAGTGAATATATCAGCAGCGAATCTAGAGGCATGTTTCAGTCAGACCGATATTAACATAATCCTCAACACTGACCTTAGTACAGTATGACCATCGACTCCTGTATGTTCAAAGTTGATTCCAGCAGCTCCATCCGCACACACGATGATTTGAAGCTTGATGAAGGCGCATGCTTAAAAGTCATCCAGTTGTGGAGATATTGAGATGGGCGTACCTTATCATACCACCGATTCGTGCAAGTTCCGACCTGTTCTCCGTCCTGCAGATTATATGTTCCACACAAGAAGTTGCTGCACAGATCTGCCAGAGATTCAGGCGAGGTATCGTCAAGGCAAACAACGAAGAGTGCGTTGTCAACGATCTCCAGGCATGCTTTTGTTGTTTTTCTCCTTTGAAAGCATGCTACGGAGGCCCGACCATACTTTGCGATTTTCTGTAGATAAGACTCCGATGGCACCCTTGCGACCTGGTTGCGTCATAGTGGATGAGAAGCAAGAACATTAAAAACAAGACCAATCGGTACCTTCGATTTATCTGTTTTATCTGCGTCGGTCACAATTGCTTGTAAATTGCGCAACACTTCCCGTTCCGTCAAGACTGGTAGATTATCTTCGTCTAGAACATCGAACCAATCTTGGATAGAGACTATTAGCCGTGACTCTTCCTTTTATAAATAGCATAAGAACGCACAAAATTGGCCTCTTCGAAGGACGACAATATGCCTTGATTCCGAGTGGACTTCCATTCTGCATCCTCTCTATAATAAGAACACTATGAGCCACTGAAATCTCGGCGAGGAAAGCATGGAATGAACACACGTCTGTGGGGATTCTTGAAGTTCCGAAAAGACGAGAGTATTGATCCATATCGAGAGGAGTTCCACGGACACTGTCTGGTTCAAGGATGCCTGCCCGCAGGTCATGAATGAAACCAAGGGAAGAAACGACGAGAGAAGCGGCTCGGGGAAGCTGGGCACCACGATCTGGTGTGGGATCATCTCTGGTGTATAGTTTAGCGATAATAGGTTATAGCAAGAAAAGGAGCCATACTCAAGGACGAAGAAGGGGTTCAAGGCAAGGACTACGGGGTCGCTGTGCGAGAGGTATGATTCGTACCTGGATCGTTGAGCGATTCAACACCAGAAGAGAGTCACAAGTATGAGATCCTCTACCAGAACTCTTCAATGTAACTGGACCCGACATCAGTATCAGCGCTTTTGCTCAGATTCGAAGGAACTCACCTCGCTTTATCTTGGGCATACTCCTGCAGCAGTTGGTGCAGCTGTGGACCATCCGTCTGCAAGAACTCCTTGACCGCTTCCTTCGTAGTTTCGTGCTCCTTCTCGTCCTGCAAACCCTCGAGCGCGCGGAGATATCGATTGCATGTGTCTTCAAGAGTTGGTAGAGGGAGCTTTGGTAGCTTGTCTTGATATGCCAAGGTCCGATTTGCTGGTTTTCTGTCAGCGAATTCAGTAGTTGAAGCCATAGATGGAGAAGGAAAGAGAATGGGTAAGGTTTAAAGGGAGACCCACTCGTCCTGCGATGCCATGGCGGAGCTCCTCTTAAGTGATCGATGGCGGAATGCGGGGTAGTGGGGTCCGGGGATGTAATCAAATTCCAATTGGCAATCACAGTCCGAGCCTATTTAATACTGCGAATCGAATCAAACGTTTGCGTATGTCATTGCTATCATCAAGCGATTGGTTCTATCGCAACTGGTACATATATAAGTAAAGCTTGAGCAGAGCATGACCCGTTTACTAACCTATTCAGTCTTAGACCCGTCCGAAAACCATACAAATTCAGCCGCCTCCGGAGCCCAACGGAGCCAAAACCAACATTTCTTTTTCCAAATTTCTCCTATTCGTCAGGGGAGGATGTTAGATAACCCAAGACCGGACAAGATAGAGAAATAGGAAAGGATGCGACATTGCGGGGATTGAGCGTTGGAATGCGGTCGTCCTGCGATCGGGAGGACGCGGAAATCATCAACGTAGCCGAAGGCTCAACCATAAACACAACAGTGCCGTCTCCGAGCACGCGGAATGTAGAAAACTTGGCTGTGGGCTGTAAACCTGCAGCAGTTCATAGATACATACAACTCAGTGTGCAGAGGAGAAAGGATTGAACTTATAAATTGCTTTCACTCTCGGAGATTGAATGGCGGTAAGTACTTCATATCTGCGGTCGCGAAATATCGCTTCAAAACGGGGTATACATTTTTAATAAAACTACAGGTATACAAAGGGTATGCAATACAGACGAGATAGCCCTAATTTTAGCATAATAAACCAGAGATAAGAATTGTGTCCAACACCACAGAATCCCAAAACGATTGTCTAGATTTTTGCCCCTCTTCCAGCAGGCACTGACCTTTTGTTCGCCATACCTCGCAGTTCTCCAAATCGCACAGTCTGAACTAGATTAGGTGATAACTTGGACGTTCACAGGCTGGCAAGTGTCCAGGGTATAATGTGGATGGCCAGTAACTGGCGAGAACACCAAATCGACACGTGCATTCGCGCTCGTGTTGGTGCAAAGTGAAAACGCGTCTGCTTTGCCATTGAAAGCTAAAATCGGTGGGCTGCCAATAACTGCCGCGGTATCCGTCTAAAATAAAGAAGTGGCGAACGTTTAGCGAAAGATTGATCGATCAGAGAAGGAGAAGGTGCTGACCATGGTGCAATATGACTGTGAACCCGGGAAGGCAGGGATAGAAGCGACAAAGTTCGGAGATTCGCCGTCATTGGTAAACGTCGAAGTCATCTGCTGAGTTGGAATGACGATTGAATGCGGGCTGATAATCGAGTTGGATAGACTGAACGCAGGCCATTCAGAGCAGCACGTTGGACAAGCCTATCATATCAGAACACTCAGTACATAATGATCATCCAAGTAGAATAAAAAAGGGACACGCACAGAAATGACAGTCCACAACACGTTCTTCACAATCTCCACAGCCACGACCTTTGAGGAGGAATACTGGACGGGCCATTGAGGCGGGTTCTTGAACTGGGCCCTCAACGTAAAGTTCGACAGCGTCGTGTCCAAACACACTTGTGGTCCTGGAGCTTTGCCCGTTGGCGAAAACTCGTACACCGCCACGC
>JAJIRX010000071.1:0-35408 GCA_023853785.1 Psilocybe azurescens | reverse complement strand
TGCGAAGATCGCGATGGTGCCAGTTCCTGTGCGATCAGGGCGCACATCTCCCGTGTCAAGAACGCGTCGAATGAGATTGAGATATTGGTATTCATCATGTTCTGGGTTTTGAGGAACGGAGATGGTCATTTTTATACTTTTTGATATAAAAGTTGATTGAGGTAGGCGAGATGATGAGAGCAGGATTGAAGACGCGTTTTGTCACATTTGTCACAACAGTCAAATAGAGTTGCGTCGACACGTGCCCCTCAATCAATCGCGCGCTCTGTCACAGCACGTGTCACTTCTCCCCTGACCACCACATTTTGTTCTCTGTTTCTGCAGCGTTTCTGGGTCATTTCTGATTTGTCTTTGTGCGTATTTCTCTCTGATATTATTTTGCCAGTTATACTTTTTTACTGTTCACACTGGATTAATAAGGGTTATTAGCAATTCTTTGTCTCCTCTCATTCTCTTATGAAGTCATAATACCAGATTCATAGATCCCTTACAGTATTTACAGGAGCATCCCTTAGTAAATTTATATAACCAGGATATCAGGAAATTATAGGATTAAGTAAGGGGAGGAGACGATGTAAGCTAAGAACAACCCACAGAAACAAGTTCAGAAACGGGATCAGGAACGACGCAAAAACTAGAGTCGCATTTGCATTCCTTTATTTCGGGGTTTTCACATTTATGGATCAAATTATGGCGTCCATAAATGCCACAGTAACGACCCAGAAATGAACTACTCTGGGCCCCCTAATGGCCAGATTTTACTCTTACTCCAATCCTGACCGAGGCAAAGATTTGGAACAAACTTGGAAGGTCAATTCAGCAGTTTTAAAGGTCGGACCACCGTGCTCAGCACTGTTCCTCAGACGCGGAAGAAAATTTGTTTGACCCTATTGGCAGGATTGGCAGTATCATTGACAAGGACTGGGCGACGAAGTCGTGCCATAGCATTCGAGATATGCTGCCAGATCGCAAAATTGGACAAAGAAAGGACAAGGATATGGGATAACATTAACATGTGGTTAAAGATTGATTGATCCCAATGTAACATGAAGCTCAGAAGAAGCTCGAGCAGATTAGACACTTTATGTAACTTTATTTTCTCTTGTGTATCGTATATTCAGTGTGTTATACGGTCTGACATGATAGTCTCTGTTTGAGTGGAAGCATGACGTATCCTATGACCTGCCGATGCGCTCCGTCTAACATCCACACTTGACGCCGTCCGGTACTATTACAGCATCTGGAAAGCTAACCGCTTAAGATACATACCAGAAGAATCTCGGTGGAAGTAAAATCGACGGTTCAAACTATGGTCCATCCGTGTCCGTTCTTCACGCAACTGTGCATTTCGCATCTCTCTAGTGAGATGCCTGTGTGGGCCGAAAAACATGTCGCTCATCTGGAAATAATATAGTTTTTAGATTTTTAAAATCAACATCGATGCGGGGATGGTTTTCCTGCGCAGTCGGATCTCTGACTCGATCTATGTCGAACTTGAGAAAATTACAAGTCATCCGCAGAAAAGATGGTTCCGAAGAATTAATAGAATGTACGAGTAAGGTCGCTGACTCGATGCTAGTATCAATATCTAAGCAACTCAAGAGATCCACGGAACTTTGTCATCTTAAATGTCTTACGTTTGAGCCCTTCAAGACTGAATATTCGCTGTGAGTCAGTTTCATGGCTCACTAAAGTAGACGGCTTCACCCCTTGTGCTGACGACAGACTAAAATCAATGTATAATCTGTGCGCCACATTGTACTGTTGGAGATGAAGTGGAAGATACTCATAAAGAACACACGTGGAGATTCAGGCATGACAGGTGATGTGGTGTAGATCTTCCCGGCCAAAAATACATCTCGTCTTCTCGCTGTGACTGAAAGTTCTCGCTTGAAAATTTACCGTACTATGAGGATCTACATGTCTACATGAAAAGAAGCATATGGTGCATAGCCGCCGCGTACCTCAGCAAGTATAACGGTATGACCGAATGCGATGCCCGAAGCACAATTTTACTCAAACGCCCTGTCTAAATTAATCTCATGAGTCGGGATCGGTGAAGCGGCTGCTTTACATCCAGGACGTATCGGATTGACACAGAAGCAAATTCAAGGAAATATTGACAATCCATGGAGTTAATTTTGGTTAATGGTGAGTGTGCACAATCAATAAGCCGAGCTCGTGAGCTCTGGCGAGGTTTGACAAAGCACTGATGATCAATCAGAAAGAACGTCGATGGCATCCCGTCTTTCCGTGAAATATGCATTTATTCCTGTTGTAGCGCTAAGCGGGAGGCACACACGCACGAGTCATTGGGTAAACCATAGTTCCCTTATGAGTCACAGATCTGCAAGTAGCACTGCACCGCACCCGCCAAGACGGAATGAAAACAAATAACTGATCTCGTTCTCCATGGGTTATAAATAGGGTTTTTACTTACCAATCCATTGCGAATTCACCACGATAACACTTACTCGCGCCATTCACGAAGCACGTGTTGTGACATCACACGGAGAGTCAGACTCATCGATAAACGGCTGCAGACGGTAGCCCTGGTTTTGAACTCTGACCACCACCTTCAACAGCAAAACATATCTTCGACATGGCCTCTCCACCCCTTCCTTACCCCTACAATGCTCTCGAGCCCTACATCTCTGAAGAGATCATGGTTCTCCACCACACCAAGCATCACCAGACATATGTCAATGCTTTGAACGCCGCCGAAGCCTCGTACGCCAAAGCATCCACTCCCAAGGAGCGCATCGCTCTCCAGGCAGCCCTCAAGTTCAACGGAGGCGGTGAGATAATATTGACAGGGACTGACAATACTATCGGAGCGCTTATCACCGTTGATCAGGACACATCAACCACTCTCTTTTCTGGAAGAACCTCGCACCCTCGGCTGCTGTCAACAAAGGCACCGGTGGTGTCCTCCGCGACGGCGCATTCAAAACTGCCATCGAGAAGACCTTTGGATCTCTTGATAACCTCAAGAAGGAGTTCAATGCTGCCACAGCCGGGATTCAAGGGTCGGGATGGGGATGGCTCGTGCGTTCATGATTCAATCCATCGGTTTGGTATCACAAGTCTCATGGGCTTATAATTAATATTAGGGTGTCAACCCCTCCAACAAGCAACTCGAGATCTCCACCACTCCTAACCAGGATCCTCTCCTGAACCTTGTCCCCATCATCGGTGTCGACATCTGGGAGCACGCCTTCTACCTCCAATACAAGAACGTCAAAGTCGATGTACGTCCTTTGGATTTTACTTTGAGAAAACGACTGATGCCAAAATTTAGTACCTTGCTGCCATCTGGAACGTCATCAACTTCGAAGAGGCTGAGGCGCGTTACAATGAGGCTGTTGGTGCCTCCAAACTTTGAAGAGAATTTACAACATGGAAATCGCAATATTGACAAACAAAGTGTATTTTTGTAGCAAATTCACCATCCGATCATAGTCTCTGTTCTAAATCCGTGTTGTGTCAATGTCGACATTCGAGAAATCTTCAAACCAACCCCCAATAAGGTTATCTTATCATTTTCCAGTGACAAAAATCGGCGATTAAAATTTTTAACTTCCAATATATCGCGGAGTCGTGTCAGTGTGTGATAACATTGATTAAATGTTATGTACGATGTCCAAACATTGTTGTGCGAATATGATCCGAAGATATCGACCACCAGTTTGCCTTGAAATGTGAGACTATAAGAAGGACTCGCCGTAACCCTGGGAGGTGTCGGTCCATCTCCAGTTATATTATCGGCCCAAATTGATCTCCGCTTTACCCATTGCTAGTTAAAACAACATATGGCGACCGGTTTGGCATCATCTAAAACCCTCTCTGTTTGAAGCATGGCAGTCCCGTCAAGTTTCCGAGTAAAAAAGCTAGGGGCTACATCAGTATATTCATCAGTCTTGCTCACTGTTGTACACTTACACCTATCCACTGCATCTGTGTCATCAATGTTGCGGTACTTGTAGACTCATCCTGGCGCTGTTTGAACACGTGGAATAGCGAGGACTCGGCGTCAAAGAGGAGCCATGGGCGGTGTTATAAGCGCTGAGGTTCTTAATCCCCATCCCCACGATCTCCTCCCTCCACTCCATAGAGAAAGGCAAAGGGAATTGAAAGATATCATAGCTCCATCTCTTTCGTCCTTGAAATCGAGAGATTTCCTGCACTTGGGTGTCCAAGTTTCTTCGAGTGGCAAGAACGGTACGTGACAGTTTCCGCGACATTTTCTGCCATCTGAACGCCTCTCGAATAGTGAAGGGATTACACAACGAACTACGTGACCTCGAGAAGAAGCATGACGGAATCATTCCGTGGGCTCGCATCCGAGCTTCTGGCCAACATATTCTCATCTCTTCCGCGACGAGACCTCGTGCACGTGGTCCGGGTGTGCAAATCATTCAACTTGTCAGGCTGCTTGCTTCTCTACCGACATGTTGACCTGCGCAGCGACGACACCTATATCAGGAGTACACTGGATCTGCTACACAACCATGAGAGCATTGAGAAGAAGATTGTGTCCGCCGTGCTGACGACTATGCCACACCCTTATTCTCACTCGCAATCCCAACACACCTGGATCGATGCGTATATTACGAAACGTTGGACAAACATGAAGTCGCTGGAGCTTAGGGGATACCCCTTTTCTGATACACGGACATCCGATGCCTTCCTCAATACCCTGCACAATTCGTGCCAGCAGTTGAGGTACTTCACATATAGTCCTGGCTTTGGGGCTCTACCCAGCAACTTTGATCTGACGGGATTACAAGGTGTTACTTGGCATAGCGGACCGGGTAAGTTGGCTTCATCTTTCTTTCCACTTCCTCAGCTATACTCACCTTCGGTATTTTTATATATTTGCATAGGTACTGAAGATGTGCCCATTATCCCAACACTGTCTTCCTCGAGACATGCTATTACCCACATCTCGTTCACAGGGGCGATCATTTTTAGAAGCGATAGTCCATACTACAGATTCCTCCACGATCTCCGGTTTCCTTCCCTTGAATATCTCGAGTTGGGATACCTCGTAGACGCTGACGATGCTGCACTAGTCAACACAGAAGTCACGGAATTTATTCTAGCTCATCCTAGAATAGAGCACCTATCCCTCGGGAGAACCAGGCCGGCGATCGATGACGATGGGCCTAGAGCGAGGGATTCATTTTTCCAGTTCGACGGGAGGCAGCTACGGAGGGAGTCTCTCCCTTCTCTAAAAGGCATTCGAAGGTTTCCTGGAGAACATATCCATGCTCGCCAGCCACGCCGTGAACTCCATATTCTCCATCACCTCTCTCCATCTACTGCCCGTACAAAGGTACAAAGTTGACGGAAAAGTTCCTCGAGATGGAAGAGGCTGTCACGCACGCCAACATGACGCTCCAGAAATTTCCGTTCGTGACGTACCTGCGCTTCGAGTTCTTTGCTGAGCTGCACCACATGATGCCGCTGAACACGACCTCGCTCACGCATCGGACGTGTATGGACCATCTCTCGCAGCTCTGTCCCGGTGTGGTCAGCTGGTACGGGAGGCTGCCACCTATGACATCGGTGAGTTCAGTATCCAGCCATATTACCTTCTCAACACTGACAATGGCTGGCTAAATTAATCTTCGTTCATTCGATCACTTGAAGGAACATCTTTCCAGCGTGTTTGAAATGTACCATAATGTTGAGACCATCTCCTACCGCAGTCATCGCTCTTCGTTCATATAGGACCATCCGAGCTTGCATACTTCCGACCCATTGCTGGGAGATGCACGAACCTCAAGAAGGTCATTGCTCGCAAACCGGAGTATACCAAGGGAAAGAATCAAATATTTATGTTGAACAGGGATGTCGATGGTAACCTCACCTCGGTGACCTTCCTTGCTACCCCAGATGAGCCTTGCCTACACTAATTTACTTTCGTCAAACGGTTTCGAGATTATTCGTTTCTGAATTGCTATTCTGTTCTGCTCAGTTATCTTTCTTCTCGCCTGTGACATACGTCCTAATAATGCAATTAATACTTACGTTTGAGTAAACTACCTGATTATCAAAGGAATGGCTAATATTAGTACCATGTCTAAAATAACATTTGGGTACCCTCATCTCGTTTTTTATACACTAGCACATTGACCGAGCCCTCAGGACTTCCATCGACCACGCATAACAGCGTAAAGAGCGCTTGGGCGCTTGCTTATTATTAAATTTATCTCCTTATAGTTATGAATTGGTATCCACTGCCAGTGGCTAAGACGTCACTAGCGTCACATTCGCCGATAGAAAGTGTCTGCACAAATAGAGTCTTGGGACAGGGTGATTGTTTTCTTTGCTTGATTTTCTTATACCTCGAAGTATCAGGGATATACTCATCTAACACCATAGAAACTTGATCCCAAAGGCGTTTCAGGAGCCATTGCATTGCTCTGCTCGACCTTCGTTTGCGTGTGGGCCAGGAAGGCGATGATAGTCTACTTCTGACATGTTCATCTACTCTATCTTCATTTTACAGCTGTACATGAGGCTATACGTACATATGCGCTTGATTCGGTGTTAACTTCGGTCTTGATATCTTCTCGACCGCGGACAATGGCTACTACCTCGGAGGTTCGGTTTCGTTACATTTTAACCGTTGAACAAAGGCATAAAGAAAGTCTCTAGCAACGCTGTGTACAACCAAGAATGAAAATTCAAACTCACCAATAGAATGCCTTCAATAAATGAAGGGAATGCAATGAGGAGAAGAACACGTCGCGTCTTGCTCTCAAAGTGAGCAGAAGCTGGTCTTTGTATATGAAGTACATACGCGTACGCATACGCAATCTCAATCCTCGAGCCTGCTTCAGCCGTACATCACAACCTCTGACAACTTGATCTCTTTGAATCTCTTTGACCTCGATTATTTTCAATCTCGACGCGCGTCGCGGTCGACGCCGGCACGCACGCATAGATTCCATCCGACCAATATATTAATACCTCCGCGATCGCCATCTAAGGACATTCCGGACCTGCACAAAAGGACAGAACAATTTAAGCATAGAAATATGCGAGTTGACGTTCTTGGAAGGCTGGACGCGTTGTAAATCTTACATTAATCATCGGCATGGATGGCGAAATAATGACGTGGACGAATGGCACCGGCAGCCTACGTCTTGATAGCTCAACGCATTGGGTACGGTGTCTAAGATGAAAATGAATTAAGCGAGAAGACTGAATGAATAAAAGGACGAGGGTTGACACAAGCCAGCAGACAAAAAACCCTCACCTATTCGCATTTCAATTTCGATTTCGATTTTCCATTCCATTTCCACTTACATAACAAACAAGCATGGCATCCTCAGACTTTGCCCCCATCAAACTCGGCGTCGTTGGCCTCTCCACCGGCGGATGGGCATCCCAGGTGCTCGGCCCCCTCCTCACGCAGAAAACGCTCCTCGCATCCACGTACGACCTCGTAGCTGTATCCACCAGCTCATCATCTACGGCCGAAGAATCTGCTAAAACATACGCGGGCCTCGTCGGACACGACATCAAAGCGTACACCGACTCAGCAGCGATCGCAGAGGACCCAGACGTCGATTTCATCGCGGTGTCTGTGAAAGCCCCTTTGCATAAGAAGCTAGTGTTGCCGATCATCGAGTCTAAGAAGCCTTTCTTCGTCGAGTGGCCGGTCGGCGTGTCGCTTGCGGAGACGGAGGAAATCGCGGAGGCTGCGAAGAAGGCGGGGGTCAGGTCGCTTGTTGGGCTTCAGGGAAGGCGATCACGAGCTGTCGTTGAGGTATGTCGAAGGTAGAGTACTAGTGATATGTGACTAATGGTCTAAACTTGGAAATGTATTCTCTTAGATCCAAAAGATTATCGCAAGTGGAAAGATTGGAACCATCCGAACTGTAACCGGAGTGCGTAGCGTGAAATATCCATGGCAGAAAACAAGGCTAATTTCATCTACAAGGTCGCCACTTTGCCTCGCGAGACGCAATTCTGGGCTCCAGAAATGAAAGAAGACCAGGCCTATCTTCTCGAAGAGAAAAATGGTGAGCAATATCCAATGGTTTGAAGCAGTAAACATACTAACGTACGACATAATCCGTCAAATCGAATAGGCGCGACTCTACTAAATATATTAGTCGGACACTCGCTCGATAACCTCACCCAGCTTGTCGGAGACTTCGCCACAGTCTCCGCACACAGCGTCGTGGCATACCCATCTGCCACTCTCCTTGACGCCGACGGAAAGCCATCAGGAAAGGAAGTCCCTTCCCATCACCCCGACCACATCGCTCTCTCCGGTGTACTCAAATCAGGTGGTTTGGTGAGCACATTGTGGAGGGTCGGCCTCAAGTCGACGGAGGGGAGGCGGAATCTCCTATGGGAGATCGACGGGGAGGAAGGGACGATTCGGATCGAGTCCAACCACCCCGTGGGTGCGGTTACGAGTATGTTCGATCCGGATGTGTATTTGAACGGCAAGAAGGTGCCGCTATTTGCAGAGGGGAGAGTGCGGAGACGGATGGAGGGGTGGTGTATAATGTGACCCAGTTGTGGAAGGAGTTCGCGAAGGGCGAGAAGGGGATATACCCCAGCATTGAGGATGCGGTCAAGCACCGGAGGTTGCTGGATGCTATTAGAAGGAGCTTGGGTGACGGAAAGGCAATCAGCCTTTAGATTGATAGTTATACCCTGTTCATTTGTTTTCAGGCGATAGATTATGCGAAGTGTTCAACTCCAACTCACCGAAAGTGCATACAGAGAACAATCGTGCAGAGCAGCCTCTATACTTGGACATTAACATTGCTCACTAAGGTGATATCATTTAGATTGGAGATATCATGATGCAACATCTGCGTTGTTCGCAAAATAAGTTGAACCCGAGAATGATGGTCAGCTATTGTCTGGTAAGAATAACCTTCATAGGCGTTTTGACAATGTTTTGACGACATTACTAAATGATCAAAAAGATCTCATTCTGACAGACACAGCGTAATAGATGGATGTTTCACCTACTGGAACCCAAGTAGACACAAAATTTAGGTGGCCAAGAACACCTTCAAAGTAGACACGAACAGCAGCCATGTCTAAAAAGAAATAAGATACCAAGACATTATGATAATCCACGACATGTATATGGTGGGCTCAAACAGGCTCAAACCAGGATTCACTCCCAGTGTCTGTAAGCGCTGTAACAGAGCCATCGAAACAATAAACCACATACTGACGGAGTGTGTCGCGGTCAAATTGTGGCCCAAAGCAACTGTAGAGGCAGTACGACACGGCATGGTTATTCGGATCGGACCATTCCCGTTGTTTACGACGAATTTCTCGCGGTGTCGCCATCTAGAGACAAGATGGGCGGGTATTGGCGAGAAGGCGGGAGGGTGGAATTAACTGGGCACTAGGGAAAGGTATATGTGAGGTGGAAGTCGGGCGATATCAACAAATCAAAAGATCTCACTCTCACCGACACATCACGGCAGATGGACGTTCCACCTACTGAAACCCAAATATATACAGATTTTGAGGATTGCCCATCAGACCGATGGCTACGGTTGTGTTGCGAGTGACCAGAAGCTACCATTCCTTCGTTACTGCATGTAGAGCAGAAAAGCTCAGATCCTTGACTCCTTGCATGGGAAGTATATGGACATTGATAGGACGAACGAAGCACCCACTACATGGCATGCGATAGTCCAAGGTGACCGGCTGCCGCGATAAACCAACGATAAACTTCGAGTTCGTTGGTCATAAAACCTTCCAAATTGTCGGTTCTGGAACTCTCGAGGTCGAGGCTCAGAAGGAAGAGTTGAATGAATGAATGAAGTTCGAGTTGGGAGGAAGAGTTATGCAGCACTTTTCCGCAACACGTGAGTGATTGCTACGTAATCATTTTCCCATCTGCTTAACTTAAACTTTGGCCTGGCTTTTGCTTAACTTCAAGCTCAATTCAAACTTCAACAAATCTGCCGTCGTTGTTCATGTTTTCAAGGCGTCGCTTTTGAAAATGATATGCTTTTGATGATTTTATCTCGAAAATCCAGGTTGAAATCGTGGCAAAACCGGCATCAAAAACGTTCGAAATCATCCACTCAAAGTCCACTCCGACCGTCCTTAATTGCCGTTGTTCTGCCGTTGTTTGCATCTGGACTGCGCTGATTGAAGACGACGCGACGTTGGAGAAGGCAATGAAGTTTCGGCGGAAAGTGACCAGTGCAGCTGGCTTGGACCAGGCCCTACTAAGTAGGCCATCTATTCGGATCTGACATATTATTCAACTTCCGCACTAGGAGTAAATTTGATGCTAAATCACGATCGTCTACAATTAATCCCGAAAAGGCAGCGATTAAGTAGATGGCCCAAATAGTGGCATGGTACAGGTCAATGCTAACGGTCATGTTGCGGTCAAGCCTCAAGGCATCCAGGACCATGGCAGGTCTGGCACCCGAGGAAGTGCTATTAATATTTCGAAATTGACCGATGACAGTGGTGGTTGCGGACTTGCGGTCTAAGCCCATCGATCTGGTGACGACTCCTGTCCGACTAGCTTGATTCTTGATTCCCTACCCCACCATCTTGAGCTTGAGCTCTCGAGTCCAGGTTGAACTCTAGCACTAATTTATATACCCCACCTTTACGATATCCAAAACGCTACCACACAATGATCTTGAACGCTTCCGTATTTCTCACCGGTATCTTCACCCTCAGCGCCCACATCCATCTCGCACTCGCCCAAGCGCAGCCCGAAACACAAACCTCAACATCCGCGTCACACAAGAGCTGCGCATTCTCCTGCCCACCAACCAACCTCATCTCATGGCCCATTGCAAAACGGCCGTATACAGCAGGAGTTGACTCGTACTATACGATTTTTTGAATGCGTGTAAGTGATAGTGATAGTATGCTAAGAGTGGCCGCGTGCGAGTGCTCACCATGGGCTTTCCAGATACGCCACCCCGCATCCAACACCCCACGATCTTGTTTCGGAGCACAAGTGTACTTACAATAAAGTAAGAGGTTCGAATCGGATCCCACTTCCCACAGTCGCTGATCAGTTTTAACAGTATACCGGAGTACAAGCCCTGGCAGCAGCTGGCGATAACTGTCCTCTTCAGGCCATCCCATGTCCCGACTCGTCCTCTTCCTCTGCCGAGTCAAGCAAAAACTCGAGCTTGGACTTAAAGGCAGAATACTCCGCTCTTTTCCCATATAGATGGGGAGGAGGTCGTCCCGTGGGTTGAAGGCGGCCGGTTCCTTTTGTTTCTCAAGGAAAATCCGCCGGCGTGAACAGATTGTCTTCGGAATGCATTGTAAAGACAACGAATCCATAGAAGCATGGTTACTTCTGTAGCTATTGGAGATGGCAGAGGTATAGAGGATGATAGCGGGAAGCCCATGAGCTCAAGTACTGGATAGAACGAGGCAGCTTGACAGCGGGATGGAATGGGAGATGTGAGTCACCTTCAAGTCGTATCCAATCTGTTGAGGCATTCTAGTTCAAAACGTCTCTAGCGAGAAGAAATAGAGCACATACATATGAGCCTCTGATACATACACTTGCCACGAAAGCCCTGAATTAAAATCACATGGATCGAGGTGTTATCTTTATGAGGAAATAGAATCCCTCCAAAGTCGCAGATGTGACAGTGAATTATGCTCGAACTCTCCGTTGTCAAAGCAAAGCGTGCGGATGGATGGATGGATGGCGATTTTACGGTCCCAATTTAGGAACTCGCAGGCCAACCCAGCAGAATGCGCTATACAGAAGAGTCGCGAGGGCAACCGCTGGGAGTCGAGGTGTCCGAACACATCACGAACAGGCGGGTCACCGAGAGCCAACCCAGTAGAATGCACTAAACAGCAGAGAAAACCACTGGAGTCGAATTTTGGGATCTTGGCCAACGTGGACTTTATGTCGAAGCATCTGTCTTTGAGATCGAAGGAGGGGAGGTGATGTCGGGCCAGCACTACCGAGAACAATGTCGCAACCCACGAAGTTGAGGGACTTCGTTGGAGACCGCATTCATGAATTATGCTACTAGTGCTGGAGCCAGCAATTCGTGCATTTCCTGGCGGTATGTGGTGCTTGAGTAGAAGGCCACCACAACGGTAGCGGGATGGTCACGGTTGGTGAGTTAACAACTTAATGATCGATGATCAAAAATAACATACTGCGCCGAATGTGGATAGCGGATAAGTTTGATGGTCCCTGTGTGGGAAGTAACAATTGGCCCCGTCAATTGTCACGACGGTCTTCCTTGACTCGCTACCACCACCACCGTAGTGGACAATCTACGTCCTGCCCATATAGTGTATACCCACAATCGCGATACCCGTACCCGACCACATAGCTACATAGTAAACGCAATGCGCCTACACCATCGCGTCCTTCTTTCCGGTATCATCGCTCTCATCCAGTGGACACATCTCTCATTGGCCCAAGACACTCCTTCGAGCTCGAGCTTGACCCCGAGCTGCACATTCTATTGCCCACCTGAAAATCTTGTGTCATGGAAGCTCACCAAACGTCCGTTTACAGTTGGGTTTGACTCGTTCTACTCTATCTTCGAATGCGTGTAAGAACCAACACCATCTTGATGATCAACTCTCGTGCGGTGCTCAGTGATGCTGTCATAGATACGCGACGCCGCATCCAGCGCCTCATGATCTGGTCTCGGAGTATAAATGCACCTATCACAAGGTAAGCCCACGTTTGTCCCGTCATAATTCCTCGTAGAACTCACTGACCTGTAATCTGTCGTACTACGTACTACTATCAACAGCATACTGGCTCGCAAGCCCTGGAAGCTGCCGGCGACAACTGTCCTCCGCAGGCCATCCCATGTCCCGAGTCCCCTTCATCCGACTCAGATTCCGAGAGCACACAAGCTCAAAATACACCCACATTCTCACATATAGATGGAGAAGAAGTGGTTCCTTGGGTCGAAGGCGGGCGATATCTGCTATACCTCTCAGAACACCCACCTTCGTGATTAATCATCCTGATCCCTGTTGTATACATTATTATCCAATAATGGATTTTTGGGGGCAACATTCGACACCCAGTGTTGATGCCCAATTCACGAAGTCAGTCGACCCTGGATATTCCGCCGGCGTCGCCACTCCCTCATTCTCTTATAGCCTCATGTGCTTAAAATAGTGACTGACATTCGAACATCACATTCCATCTTTCATGATCTGAATAATTGTGGGTAATAACAACTTTTACTAACCACGTTTAGGGTGATCTATTTTCCTGACGTCTAGGTCTTTCCCAGTCCCAAATCTTTGCGTCTCCGAATCCTACCTTTCTTGGATCCCTATGAGCCCGGTGACTCCGAGTTGTTGTATCATGGAGTTACTTAGAACTTGCTCCTGGTCTGGGCCGACCTCACCGTCGACCCTTAAGAGTCAATTTTGATGTTCAAGGTGCTGAATACCTTGGATTTATATGGGTATTTACGTTCTTTCTTCAACATACCTTAATCTGCCCTTTTTGTGAACTCCTCAGATCCACATCTGCGTCGTGATTCCTGAGCGGGCAAGGATGCTGACATTGTGCAACACTCTCATAAGTTACATGCGCATGTTTGAATAGATGCTTTTCTATGAATGTGAAAGGCTGCTGGAATCAGCAAGCCTCACTGTGTTTGATGATACTTAGGAAAGCCTGAGGCAAAGGACAAAGGGGTTTCGTTCGATGTGGTAAAAGACAAGGAACGAAGGTAGGGATGGATGTGAAATTGTACGCTGTAATCAGGTGATGATCGAGAAACATGCGCGTGATCTCAGATCTCAGTCGCGCGCGAGGACGATGAGCAAAGGGGTAAGACAGGGGAAGCCAGGCTTACAGAACGGCTTTGATGAGCCAAAAATGATGGGCTTGAAGCTATGAGCCACAGCCATTATCCATAACAACGTGTTGGGTGTTCGTTATACTAGTATCTACAATTTGAGGATCTTCTGACGAAAACGCACATCATTTCTTTCTCCCCCTCAAGGGCTATTAGCATACATACATACATCGTACTTATTCCTTAGCCATAACCATCACATCTGAATGCAGGATGCGAACAGTTTTTAATACCTGGAGAATCTCTGTATTAGGAATCATAATACACATGGCCATAGCAGTAATATCGCAGAAAGATATGGATTAGAATCACACCGATCTTGATTGAAACCTGTACACAGGTCCACGGTGACGTTGCACCAATCAATAATGAATTCCCATAGGATCAAAACACCTACCTACTTTCGTACGAAATTATTTTCCCAGGCAACGACATGTATATCCCAGGCGAGGATGTCCGGAGCAATTGTCTCAGACGAACCTTCAATGTACGCCTTGAATTTGCCTGCCAACACACCCTCCGCGTCGCGCATGAGGCTGGAATCGATAGGCGCCCTGGAGGGAAGTTTCATTATCATGAGATCTAAGCAAAGGTAGAGGGAGCGGAGATTTGGATGTGGCTGGCGTAGGACGGCAGGATAAAGAGATCGCCACGCGTCAGCGTCACTGTCATCCATCGTGTCCGGTACAAAAGTTTGTGGAGGCCGTCCGGGGACCCTTATTGAATTAAACAATAACTCGATAGCTTCGAGGCAGGTGGGATATTTAGACGGAGGATGAAGAAGGCTGAAGATGTCGGACATCGAGGGAAACATCTGCTGGCTCCCGGTCTGTATTCGAAGTCGAAGCGTACGGAGATTGCTAAATTTTCCAATGTTTATAGTTCCACCCTTCAGAAACTTGTTATCGGTACGTAGCATACTGAACAAGTGCTCTCTGAGTATACAAGTTGCTGCTGAAAATGAACTGTTCACGTACAGATCAAGTAACTGTAAGGTTTTGAACGATCCCTGGATGATCGCTGAGAAAATGAGAGCTTCATTACGATTAAATATTGACATTTGGAATCGTCGAAGACTCGACAAGTCAAGCTGGAGGCGATTCCTGAAATCCTGAAATCCGTCGTGACTACGATGCACAAACAACTCGTGCAGTTGAAATGGTTTGGTCACTTCTAAACCGAGGACCCTCCCTCCAACGACGCCGAATTATTGAAGTGAATAGATATGAGCTCCAAGCAGGATACTAAAGCCAATGAAGGAAGGAAATCCATGGTAAGATCTCTCACGTGGGATATTCGGATCTTGACCAGCTGTGTCCACGACGCGAGCAAACAGGCAATTTCAAGACTCGTGTTGGGCCACCAAGTCGTATCGTTGTTTCCAGTCATCCAGAAGCAGTCTACGTTAGGGGCATGAATTCTGAGAGCATTAAACACGGAATGGAGCTCAACGTCGTCTGCCAGCGGGATGAGGCTTTGGCTGACATCGATGTGGACCTTGCGAATTAAAGAGCCAAAGTTGGTAGGACCTTCAAGTCTTTCTTTTAGGGATTTGAATCGACTGTATTGTGGAACCTGTTTGTCCGTAGGTCCATTTCCCTGGTTGAAGTGAGAAACGTGGACCGCTGAGTACAATTGTCTACGAGCCGGAAGGCTGAACGATCGTGAGACCATGGTACAGGCAATGAGAGACTGCCGAGAACTCTTAGGGTCGAAATGTTGGGCAATTGTATAAACGAAAAGATCGGTTATCTCCTGTGGCATATCATAGGATCTGAATAGGGAGGAAGGCTCGTGGGCGACGAGCATCGGTAGCTGTCGAATCTGCTTATCAATGTATGCATATATGTTTCTGTTTGTGAGAACTTCACCTTAAAGATAATGGGAATTTCCTCTAGACAGCTATCGATGGAAGATTTACAAAGCGCAGTTGTAACATACTTGGAGACCAAAAATGACTCGTAAACCTTCGGCTTCGGCGAGATGCCGGTCCAGGCGCCGAACGTCCTATCTTAATCCAAAGTCCTGCAAGTCCTGCAGCTACGCAGTCTTACCTTTATCCAAAGCACATCTTCTTTCTGCAAAACATAAAATTTCATCAGCCTCTAGTGTCACATTGGTATCCACAGTGCGATCTCAGGATACAAGACAGACAGCCCGGTCTATGACTCACCAGACGAAAGTCTATCATACGATCGGAAGAGTGCGCTGGTCCGTGCTCTCAACCTTGCCGTATTTATGAACAATCCTTTTGAAATATGTCCCCTATCCTTGTGCTCAGATATGTACTGTGGCCAGTGAGGCTTACCCAGCGCGTCCAGTTACTATTTGCCATACCTCCAAACCCGTCTGTCAGCTTCGGCTTTCAGCAAATTTGAACACTCGACGGACCACCTTTCACTCCTCTGTGAAAGTGCTGAGAAACTTCTTTATGAATACAGTAGCTATAATTAAATAGGAATGCATTTGTACACTGTAGCACCGTTTTTACTATGACGTGGTTTTTGACCATGTTAACTTCTCTCTTAAGTCAAAAACGCTATGTTTCTTCTCATTTTGTCCACTTCAGAAATGAGTAGTTTCCGAGTTTGTTTGAAGCTCGGACCGTCTGTCTCCAACTCTGCTGTTTATTCTCCTACAAACTATTCGTCGGATGCAACGTCATCATTAATCTTATGGTGCTGGCTCTTACCTCGGAGGCGTCCAGATATGATTTTGACTCGCCGTGCTGGAGCGCTATTAGGTGGAAGAACAGCGTCTCCGACAGGGAGTTAGAATATCAAACATACTCGTATATTTTGAATCACGGAATCATTACTACACAAATACAAAAAGAAAGAAAAGTTGAAAGTTGTCATACGTTTGCCACCGTTGACTTCTCGTTATTACTATGCGAATCTTCATTTATCTTATCAGTGTATGGGATGTCCTCTGCTCCCATATCTGTCTCATTCTGTCTCGCCCTTTCGCTCTGGAACTTTAGGCCGGAGATGTGGCTAATGGTAGCCAGATGGGTATTATCAAAATTCGTCATAGAAATTCGTGCGACAACCATGGTGGGAGCCATACCCTGTATAAAATGCTCGATAAGTACACTGGTCTCATAATTGAAATGTTTACTTACTCCAACTATAGGGAGAACGACCTGGGGCCAGAACTGTCCAGCACTGTAGGAAGCGATTGCGCCCGAGCAAAAGATGGCATTAAATAGGATTACGAGAGCATAGAGAGCGGCTGATTGAACCAATATTTCAACTATATGCTTGAATTTTCCCAGTCGAGTGACTCCTTGTATTCGAGTCGTGGAGTGGATTCTGTACCCGATGAGAATTGTGGTAATGAAGGTTGTTCCGAATGATATGCAAAGATCGACGACTTGAAGGTTGTTTATGAGACGGGCCAACGAAGGACTCGTCAGCTGTGGGATTTTGAAAGCGTAAACCGTGACCAAGATAAAAAAGCTAGCAAGGTGAAATATCCTAGATAAGTGGTATTATTTTATATTGACTGGCTTGAGACTCACCAATCTCTGCTATAAAGAAAAATAATGGTCCAGCGATTACGCGAAGCGAGCGATCCCATATGTAGAAGCATCTCCAAATCTAAGAGGAACTTTAGCACTGATGAGTATCTCAAACAAAGAGCATTGACTCACCAATAGGGAGTCGGCGACGATAGGCAAGGAGAACTGAAGGATTACATAGGTGATAAAGGTCCACGTAGGAGCTTGGACGGATCCGATGAACATGCTCTCTCTTGTCTCTCCATTATCGACGATGGCCCAATTCAAGCTATACCAGTTCATGCTAAAAATCAATGCACACATAACGTATAGCATGGATATAGCGATCACAATGATGCGGCGCTGCGTCTTCGGACCCCTCTTGGACACTAGCGTCAATCAGTTCATACAAAGACACGGACGAAGTAAAAGTTCGGCTGAAACTCACAGTACAGATAAAGAGTGCTAAAGTAGACCATGGAGTAGAATCCTGATGCTCAAAGTATATGATTACTGATGAAGCATCACAAAGGACATCGAAACACACCCATTAGAAAGCTCTGGGTCATTATAGAGTTCACTTGGTTGCTAACCACAGATATCTGCACCGAAACTGGCGGCAAACCTCTGTCATCGGACATCGTGGCTGAGGGGATCGGGGGTCAATGGGCCTACACAGTGGGGAAGATGAGTGCTCGTGGAAAACCTTGCTTTAATTTCGCCATTCTGTTCACTTGCGGCTTACGTCGGGGACTGTATAATTTATGGATCGACGATATTTGCGAATGAGCGATAAAGACAGAGCAGTGCCGCCCAAAGTCTCCCAAAGTTCGGAGTTGAGCATTGATCGGTACATTTGATGAGATGACTGGTTTTCGCGTTGTGGGGTATGTACATACTCATTTGAGATGAAACTATTGTGAACCTAAATCTAAGGGGATTTAAGAAGGCTGAAAGAAACAGAACTAGAGAATCGTAGATAATAGATACTTAGAAGTGGTACGATGATTCGGAGCGCATTTTGGTCCACTTAATTTGAAGCCAGCGGATGTCTGGAAACTTGGAAAGCACAGTCAAGGCAACATGCGGGGGCAGTAAGATGAAACCATATAGATGAACGCCCTCAATACAACACGGACTTCGGACGACGGGACCCTGCAGTTCGTGATCCAAAAATCCATTTTGAAAGCACCGCAGAAGCTGAATAATGATGCCCGAAGAGACGTACTGTTCCATAGACTGTCGACCTGACTTCATAGCAGAATGTCGAACTTCAACGAAAGGAAATGAGTGGATAAATCCAGATTGAACCACGAAGATTGGCCACGTATAGGTCTTGGCGCAAAAAGCGATGGAGCTTCTCAACGACAGAATGCCCATTCCGTTTGACCTCCTACTTCATGGAAGTTAAGCTCTCACAGCTCCACAACTCAGGTACATATACCCGGCATTCATAATCTTCTGTACATACCCTTCTTTTATCGCTGCTAACTACTAGCCTATGCATCTCGTAATTTGCTCGTAATGAACAATTGAAGTTCTTGATTGTCTTGGCACTTTCAACATTTTCACTGGGCACAAACGCGTAGCTTAGCCCCTATCTGGCTTGATAAAACACGAGGAAACGATAATCTGAACTCACTATGTTGGTTTGGCTGGGTCTTTAACTTTTCTTGACACCTGAGGTCCGAAAATCTGGGCAGCTCAGCGACGAAGGCGACTCCAGTTTCATATTCTGCCCTGAGATACCTATACCAAAGCGTTTGCTTCCAATCAGTAGTACAGAAGAATCGCGGCAGCTCTTAGGAACGTCACTTACTATCTCGGATGACTGCTGCTTCATGAATACCTCGAGCATATTTTCGTCTACGGATTGTAGTGAATCCGAAGGTAAAGTTCCTAGTTACTTCAGATTGGTTTAAATATATCAGTTGGAGTGGACAAGCTCAAGCCGTAGTCGTGTACACGAGCTAAAACTCCGTTTATCACATCCAAATTATCCGTGTAAGATAGAGGGCATCAGGAACCAGCTAGTTTATGTAATCAGAATTTGGGCTCAACGGATGCCTCAATTCCTTTTACAACTAAATACCTATGGCATTTTTAAGACCATAGAAGTATGTAAAATATAGTAGGCTACATTACTATGGAAGTAATTTTTTTGGAGATAAAATATTTCTCATATTTTTGAGACATTTATGTTTTTGACTAAAACACCTCCAAATGCTTTGTTATGCACTCAGAGATAGAAAGAAAAAAATATCAATATGGGATCTCAAGATTTTGCCGCTTATGTAATACAAACATGTGACTTTATACAGTAGACCAGCTCAAAGGTAAAAAGCCAACAAACCCCCAAAATGTGCTCAAAACACTGCTTTATCAGTGGGACAATGGTCTAGAGGTCTATGAGCACATTTAAAAACTTAAATGACATTGTCTAATCTTGACTTGCCTATTAGATATGCCAACAAAGTAGTTTGATTTATCAATGCATACTCACAGGGTTTGACAGGCCTGGAAGCAGCTTGGGCAAACTAGAAATATCATGGTCGTTGTGTTCTTCTGCCAAGTATCCTTGCCAGCTTGAAGAAAAAAATTAAAGAAAAGTATGACTTGCTAAAGTAGACATTTGAGAGGTATAATCATTGCAAAATAGTGTTCATAACTTTTTGATTTTTCGAAACTGAACATTTTGCCGCTCTTGGCGCTTATCTAATACAATTACATAAGCTAGCTGGTTCCTGATGCCCTCTATCTTACCCTGCAATTACTTAGATGACTGGGTCAAGTAGATTGTGCTTTAGGCTTACAAAGTCTTACCCGTATGTATGGGTATGGGTCTGGAAAAAATCCAGTCTATAAATAGATTGAAAGAAATGATAAGCGCCCCTGTAGATCCACAATTCCTCCAGATGAACTGAAGAACGGAAAGAATGGTTCATCAGAAGTTTGCAGTTGTGTTTAGTTCAATGTGTGTGATTCACTGTTGGAGAGATTATCAGTACGTCTTTGAGCTGGCGCATCATCTGATAGAATTGGCACCAACCAATAAGATCTTCTGCATTCGCACAGCTCTCAGTTTGTCAAAACGAATTTCAGTCTTAAAATGCAGTTCAAATCCATCACCATGGTACGACTCTAAGCCAACTTCAACTTTCGATGATTTGAACGGGTTCTCACACAATCCAATAACAGCTTTTGATGATTCGATCGTGTTCTCATAGAATCTCTTTGTTATTGGATAGTATATTAGTTATATGGCTACCCTAAGCGGACTTGGGCAGTGGAAAATTAGTATACACAGTCGGAGTTATCGCGACCGTAACGATCATGAATCTTCGTAAATGCACGGTTTATATTCCTGGATTCTCCCCGTCAGATGACAACGCCGTTCTCAGCATCAGGCTTGAGAATGAAATGGCCCTGAATCCTGGATTCGAAGAAATTTGGCAAGTAGCCAGCTGCTGCTAGTGGACCTATCATGGACATTGAATATCCACCACATACCATTAGACCCGATGTCATCGAAGTTAACTGGAACATATGAGAAGCAATCTGACTTCATCCCCTATATCTAGACAACAAAAATTTGGCGAGGTGGACGTCTAGTATCCCAATGAGTTATTTATGATTCAACTTCCTTACACAGTAGGATTCGTCTTTCAACTGCATGCCAAGTAAAAAGGTTATTCTCTCATCTCCGTTTCGTTGAGCCTTACCGGCCATCGCATTTCAACGCATACGTACCCAGTAGGGATAGGCAGTGATTATTGTATAAAGTACAGGTTCTCATCTACGCGAAATATGGAGTAAGCACGTACGTATAAAGTGCAAATGTGATAAAGTCCCAATTCATGAATGATAGCAAAACCAATGCAAAAAAAAAGGAAAAGGAAAAAGCAACGCACGATGAATAATGGTGATACATTTATATAATACAGAAAACACAACGAAGATGCCGTGTCGTTCTCATGATCGAAGGGATGCGATCGATGCCATTTACTTACAAGTTACCATGATGGTACATGCTGAGCGAGAGTCTCGAAGATGTGTTCAAGATTCCTGTCTTCACCTACGAGAAAACTCTTCTTCCCGACTTGTACGTTTCCTTGGAAGGGAAGGCCGGAAAGAACGACTTCGCCAACTTTACGCCCCGGTCCATGGAGAGGCAGGCCTTCCACGGCGACGTTCACAGAAGCAAATCCAGATAGGCCAGCGGTCGCACCTTCAGATCCGAAAATGACCTAGTGAACATTTGTATGTCAAACAACGACTCTTTAATTACTTCGACGAATAAAAGTGAACTGACCTTGCCAACAAAGTTACTGAACTCTTTTGCCTACCTGGTAAGACCTGTACAGGCACGTCGACGACCTTTGCAGAGATAGCGTAGCTCTTCCCTTCGCTTGGTCTAGATGCGACAGGAGCGCTGACAGACGCTAGCCAATCGTCCGGCCGGATATGCCCAAACGCACGTTGCGGTAACGGATCTGGGAGAGGTATCTCAGGCGGAAGGTCTGTATTATTCCTATGCCTTTTGTGCCAGTTTATCGAAGGCGGCACTTCACCATCGAAGATGATGAGGTCTGGGAAGACGCGGAATACGTCAAGGCCGATGTTAATGCCGACCGGAAGCACGAGACGTCCTTCGACAATCCCGCTGGCGAGGAAAATGCTGCCGGTTGGGATGATCTTCATGTCGCGGATGGTAACGTCACGCAGGATTTGTGGGCGTGGGTGGGGAGCAGGGAAATCGGCCTCAATATACAGCTCGGGCATGAGATCGGAGGAAACGAGAATGGTGTTCGACTCGCCAGATAAGTAGCGGGAGACAAAACGGGAGAGAATAGGGAAGTGCTTTGTCGAGATGGGCAGGACCTCGCCTGACATGGATAGAGTCACGTTTTGTGGGGTAAGACTGAATGGCAAGGTCGACACGGTGGCGAGGGAAATAGCCACAGTGTCGGGTAGTGAGATGGTGAAGGGTAGGGAAGGTACTGACAGACTGAAAGATGGCGGTGCTGGGTTGATAACACTCGCGGTGGCCTGCAAATCAAGTTTGCCGGAGTCGGAGGAAACACGGAAAGATTTGAGTTTTATCAGCTGTGATATTGGAGGGGATGAGGAAAACCAGGTAATGATGGAACTTGTCTTTTTGTTAGCAAAGTAGGGGACAGGGAGGGAAAATACATACGCTTCATACGTATTGGGGTGCGGATGTTGGAGAGTTTGCTTCGGATGTTGCGCCGCCAGCTATGGGAGTTGAGAGTACCGCCACGAACGGTTGCTTGTCCAACGCTTGTTCTTACGGCCAAAGTGCCGTGCTTCCATGAATCCTTCATGAATTGGAGCAGCAAAGTGTGATTGGATGATATTTGAAGCCGAACTGGTTTCGACATGGGGGTCAACCACGAGGTGTCCGTTGGTGGGTCAACAGATAGTGGAATTTCCACGGGCGGAATATCGAGGGTTGCGAGGACCACTGTTGGGTCGTACTCGGGCGATATCGTGACAGTAGTGAGGTTGACTGAAACTACATCCAGAGTGCGAACGCCCCATCTCCCGATTGACTTCCAAATGTCCCGAAAGAGGCCATCTTTATCATCTGTTTGGACCCCAATGGCGGCGCCAGCATCGAGCCCCACTCTCCCCGCACGTTCAACCAAATAGCACCCTCTTTGGTAATGTTCAGGACGTCGACTCTATCCGGTCCTCGGAACACCAGGTCATTCTTAATGATGTCCTCCGGGTTCAAGTTGGCCGCCCTGGACGCATACGACCAGGCAAGAAGGGCAGCAAGCACAAATCCGACTATGCATATCAACGAAGATGCTAGGAATATAGTTATTAGTTGGGATCTGAGCCCTCGTTGCCGTGAATTGGATGTATCAACAGCGTCTTCTAGGATAGCTGAGGTTGAACCTAGTAATGGTGTTCGTTCGGTAGGCTCATGTTCCCGTCCTTTCCCTTTGTTGACGTGCGCTGGTCGTTCATCTGGTTGGTCGTAGTTGTTCATGATGAGGACGAACTTGGTCCATGTGGGACCCCACAATAATGACTATATTTGGTTCAAATGCTATAACCAAACAGAGACAATCACCCAATCTTCAACTCGCCGTCAATTTACTGTTAAATTTCACGGAAATTGTACTAACTTGTTCTGGTCAAACATTTCTGAAGTTTTAGTTTCCAGATAAGCGCAAACTGAACCAAACTGAATAGCGGATATAATTTCTATGAGTCACTAGCATACATTGTACATACTACATAGTACCCTAACTTTCGTTCAGGGAGGACCACGTAACCAACAATCTCCAACGAAATTCATCAAGATACTAGTCTCTCCTAGACAGACTTCGATATATGTGATGTGCCCTACGGATCACGATATATGAAGTCTGTTTTTATCACGCCCCTAAACCGCGTCAGAAAGTTATTATGTAATCTTCGGACATTGAAACACGATCCGGCCTAGTCGCGTCAATATCTCTCCTCCTCGACTCCTGCTTGGCTTCATCTCGACGCGTCATTTTGTGCAATCCGGCCGTTGGCCCTTTAAAAATTCCATAGCTTCGTTTTTAAAGGTCTGGCACCTGTTATGAATCGAAAGAAAGGCTCCGGGACATTAATGAATGTGCAAATTCTCTATAGGATATCATTTCCGTGACGCGCTAAGAATTCATTGAATGTATAGAATTATATGGATAAATGGAATGCAAATCTAGTTCTAGGATGAGACAGCCAAGACCCATCTATGATTTCTTAATGTCCGACAACTTTTTCCCAATATCGGTGCCTAAAGACCGCTCAGTAAGAATTAATTATCAAGTAGATAACAAAGGGCACCAACCCTGAAGTTTAACACCGAGAACCCACTCGAGTTTGCCCAGGATCTGTGTGTTAGGAATGGCTTTACTTGATTCATAATCCTGAATAACAGAAGGGATCTCGTTGACTTTCTGAGCAACCTCTTTCTGAGAGAATTTGAGCTCAAGACGGGCATCTTGAATTACCTGTGCAATATTTAGTGGCTATCAGATGTTAGAAAAATACATACATGTACTCTGCCAACTGAGAGAGCGATCTTTGGAGGAGGGGCAACTTCATTCTCTGTGGAGTTTGCTCATTTGATGATGCTTGAAGGTGGGTGTTCTCTTCTTTAACAGTAAGCGCGTGAATCTCTCATTGAACATGATCGGCAACAAGACATGTTGCACATGAAAATAGCGAAGGGCGAGCATGAAATATTTCTGTGGGAGAGACTAAAGAATACGGCAGAGATTTTGGTGAGGGTGCACTGTGTTTGCGCTCATAGATGAGGGAAATGGTATCAGACATCTTGATGTTGTTGCGTCCTTCGAGAAATGGAGAAACCGCCTTCGCGTGAAAGGAGCCTCGAGGATCAAATTGCCCAGTAATGCGCACCAGATTGTAGAGCAGAATCTACAGAAACTCTACAATGACAGGGTTTTTCTTCTAGTTTCGAACACTTCTTATGTATCCTTCCATTGAAATTAAGTCTCGGCTGTAAGTTTCACTGTAGGAATGCGAGCGGTAGTCATATAATCGCGTCGGGAAAAGAATGCCAGCTCTGCAATATTGACGCGACGCGTTTTCAAAGTCCGCAGATTACATAACAAGTTTCTGACACGGTTTTAGGGGCGCGATAAAAACAGGACTATCAAGATACTACAATTCAATGTAGCATGCAGGCAAGCCCGGGAAAATTTAGCCAACTTATTGCATCTCCTAATATAATACAACCAACTAATGGCGGACACTTAATTGTAGTGTTTAACCACAACACCGTTGATAATTTCTTCTTCCACCCCTTTCTCGGCTGGCTTGAGGTCTGTCTGACCATATGCAGCTGTCCTCCCTCTTCTCCATGCCTCCATAGTGGGAGGCTCCACTCCATCGAATGACCTCGATACCCCAACTCGCTGAAGAACGGGGCTCTCTACGAGCGGTGCTAATTTCACGTCGTCGTCGGTCATGCAAAAGTAAAAGACACCAAGGCGGGTGTAGCTTCGCTGATCTTCAGGTGGTTGTACGACACTTTCATACTTATTCAGCCGTTTTCTGGCTTTGAAGTGGAAGATGGTCCTACCGATGAATTGTCGCGCGATAGAATCCGCCTGACAAAAATTCGAGAGCATCACCGGCGTTAATCACCTGTTGGGAACGAGTCTCCATGAACATTGCACTCGTGGTTATGTACAAGAAACATACCAATGCGTTTTCAATGTGCTTAACCCACTTCCAGGTACCATCACTAGTTAAAATCTGGAGAGCTGCGACGGGCTGACTATACAAAATTGTAATGGTGCCAAAGTCTAGTCGCGACGAAGCATTCCAATACCCATATGGCTATCATAATAAAACATACCTGTGTGCCCCTTTAACCAAACATTTTTGGATTTTACTTCATCCTCTTCTGACCTAGGGTAGCTAGAAAGTTAACCAGTGGAATCAGATACCATATATTCGTCGTCTTTATGCGATCAACTTACTATTTCATGAAGCGAACTTCACTCGAAGAGTCAGGAAATTTATCCTGAGGCCACCGAGTATCTTTGTGTAACATACCGTATGTTTCACCAACACTGGAAAATCCATGCATATTAACGAAGGTTTCTTCTGGGAGCTCCATACCCACTGCAAGAAGCCTGTTTGTTTCATGTTTAGACTCGAAAATAAACAGATAGATACGGAGGATATGTCTACCTCAAGATAGGGTGTAAGACCTCTTCATGGTTGTGTCGAGCAAACTTCTCGATCTCAGGAAGGAAGGGACGGAGGACCTCAGGATGTTGGCGTTTGGTTATATCTCGGTTTACTGTTGAAATTTGATCACATGTAATTCCACGAGATAGGGATAACAACAGGCGCACTGTTGTAGTTTTCCATCTGGTCGCGGACGCCTCCGTCGATGTGCTACCAGCATGTAAGATATTTTCTGGGTCTGACGCTCGGAGGAAACGCACCCAGTATTGTCGCGGCTTGTAACCTTGATACGACCCAGTCTCTTTCATCTTCGCAACGTATGTCCTTTTCTCTTCATCGCCTACTTTGGAGAAAGGTATGTCCGCAATGTCAAATATCCTTTCTGTCTAACCATACGTTGAGTCCAAGACGAGTGAAGCTCATGTGGAGAGGCAGCGATGCAGAGATTCTACCTGTGCAGTGTTGAAGCCATGATTTATCACGTAGAAGAAGCCATGGACTGTCATCGCATCTCGAGCCTTTTCAGCAAGAGCTAAACGTCCTTCTGGAGTACTCATTTGGGCCAAGTCAATGATGGGTAAATCCGCATATTCCACTTCATTGGTTGAATGGTGTTAGAGCTCTGGTCCATAAAGATCTGTTGTTTGCTTACGCTCAATATTGGTCGCAGGTGCAGGTACATAGTGGGGGTCTCTGGAGTAATAAGCCCAGGCATTGCTCGTTCAATCGTTCAATGTTCAGCACTTTAAACCGCGAATGGTGCCGGCTAAGGACTGGTCGTGGGTACAAGATAGCTCTTTAGTCAGATAGTGGTGTGATGTTAGTATAGAAAGCTAGGATGACGCCATCTACAGCCAATCGACGCTATTTCTGGGTCACAACTGGGACACTGGGGAAGTTGTAGGGAAGAAGCCAAGGAGAACATGCAGGCTACTTTATCTGACTTTTAGGATCGATCAGAATAGCATATATGCTTCCGAGCTGTGGAATAGAGACAACAAGGTTGAAAATTAACCGTGAAGACACGACTGTCGTTTGTACAGCTTCAAGATCATGCGAGATAGGGGTGACACGCTGATTCCTGCTGACCGATTACAGCACCGGATCCCTGAGAAACATGATCCCGGAAATTAACACAAGTCACAGGGGCTACATTAGGCCGCGCATACATCCTTCTTTGTAAGTATTCGTATCGTTTTAGTTTTACTTCGGGCATTCGGATGTACACTGGTGAGACTCTATACTCCTTAGTGGTGTGGATTTAAGGGGTTCATTTTATCACTCCGATAAGAAAAAGGAACTAGTACTAGCGTATAAGTATCGACAGTGCAGCGACTCATCCGCATGGTATTCATCAAGTCAAGCCGGGGTAAACAGGGCCACCAGGAGCAACGTAAGCCTGGAGGAAAGCCACAATCAGTTCGACAGCATCAACAGAAACCTTCTGTATATAAAATTACCTGGTTCGCAGCGTCTCCACGGTAAACGTTAAAGAGAATTCCAGGGTCAGTTGCCTGAATAGTGAGTTAAATCAAAAGCTGCTGAAATCACTTTACGTCGAATGTCCTACCTTATATGCACCTGGGAAGCTGAGGCCAGATGGGTTGAGGCTTCCCCCTCCGGTTACTATGATACTATGAGTATTTTGGATGCTATTCGAGGTAATATATGGTGGTCAAATTACCTGTTAGTTGTATGCAGACTAAAGAAAGCTCCGTGAACGGCGTTGTGGGAGACACGGGTGTAAGAATAAACGTACCTGGATAGAACTGAGCGCCTCCTTGACTAGATGCAGCATGCAAAGCAAGGTTCTCGTGGCGTAGTAGCTATTCACGATCTCGTTAAGACAGAAGGTAGTCTTCTAGAGACAAGTAGGCTTACGTAGCTTCCCGGTGCGATGTTGCTGGGTATCCTCACATTGTACGTGTAGTTGTTTCTGGCTAGGGTGTCAGAGGCCCATACTCCATTAGAGAAGACGTCTTGTTGGAACTGAACAAATCGTGACATCATTAGAATACTTTTATATAATATGTAGAATGGATGCGTTACCTTGAACCAAGGAGCTCCGGTGTCACCCTTGAAGGTAGAGCAATCGCTGGATGGGCACTTAGCTAAATAATTCAATACGGGACCGAAGTGGCCAAGTGGCCAAGTATTCCATAACACTTGAACCGTTCCGCCTGCTCCGACGGTTGCTTGAACTGGGCCCTATAAAGAAAATTTAATGATACACATATTCTTCCTCTTATTCCAACAGTGCAGCACTCTTACGGGAGGTAGCTTCTGATTTCCGATAGAGCAGGTAATGTCGGGGGAAGTGACATCAGAAATGAATCCGCTGTCAAGTTTTGTGCCGCGAACGACTCTCAAGGGCTATAATCACATTATTTTTACAGTCGCGGATATTAGCTGGGAGCCTTACTTGGGGGGGTAGTATAAGGGTCTTCACGAGCAGAAATAGGTGATATGCCTCAATTATACAGTATACGTATTTCTCACCTTTGGAGATATCCCATCCGGGGACGTCTTTTCCATTAATTCTCAGAAGTGGAACATATCCGTGGGCCGCAGCCTGAAGAACAGTAACTGAGATGACGGCGAGAGCTGAGAAAAGATGCATGTCGAAAGGCTGCAGTGGTGCAGAAGTCGCACAATGCTAGGTAGAGCCCTTTTATTTATTATTTACAGGGATAATCCATGGATCAATCTTCTACTGGCTACCCGAAGAATGACCAATGACTAAAGAAAAACGGATAAATCCCGCGTTCGCGGTGAAACACGAATACTCTAATTGGAGTTCTTCTGCAACCCAAAAAGGCTTGAAGGCACTTCTACGAGCTTCTACGTCACGCCGGAACGAGAAAGTCTTGGCGTTTCCACAGATCGTACATCTTCCGATGGTCGTACCGCACGCAGGAAAAGAAAGATTCGAAATACCAGATAAAGCAAAGAAAGAAGTTAATTTATCCATCAAGATATTTTTCGACAGCTGAGTGTCGTATCTTCTATTTAGGTTCCATGACATGAACGATGGGATTTTAAGCTTTCTATGGGGTTTCTACTATTGGCTTCGGGGATTTACTTGCCTCCCATGTTTAGGTGATATGGGGTAACAGGCCTCAGCGGATCATGAGACGACGAAGGCAGTAAAGTTGATGGATACAGCAATGTGAGAGCTATGTTCCAAAAATAATGAAGTAAGAAGGCGAAACAAAGCAAGAAAGAGCCATTCCCAGTGCCAAGCGTTTGTACAGGATTCTCAGAGTGCTCGGTACGGACCAAGTCAAGCACACATAAATGATGGATTCAGCGAAGTTAATCCTCTCGACTATATAGGTCGTGATCCGAGGGATGATTCTTTGTATCTGGTCCACAGATCATTAGATCTTCACAGTTAAATCTTCCCATTCGTGGATACCAGCCTTACGCTTATTGCATTTTTCTTCTCTTCTCTTCTCTTGTTTGCGGATAAGGTGTAGTAAGCGACATGCCACAGCCCTAACGGTGTTATCGTTCGCCCGTCCCCCGTCGCTGACTGCATTCATGCTCGTCTACCTAGCCCATAAATTAAAGTAATGACGTCTGTAACGAATATATCCACCTATTTATCTCCGTGCTTGCAGAGTGCTGAATGATCTCTCCGGCGAACTTCGACCCTGGTATGGCATCGACTTTAAATTTGCCACAATTGCCTTTTATGGACTTGACTTGTATCGGCGTTCTCGAAATATACACATGTATCATGCGAGAGGACTCCTGGGTCAGAGATAAAAGGCATCTTGAAGATTCTGAGCACATGCCAAAGTTTCACAATAGTCTACAGTAGTTCATATCTCACAACGTCATCTCGCCAGTCCTCGTCCTGTTGACCATAGCAACCTAAGTAAATGCTGGTGTTCTACTGGTGTTTTCCACATTGCCCAGTGGACTCCTTAATGTTCCTTGGTGTTGACATATTTATCTCATGAAGTCTACAGTCTACGTGTATGATTTCTAGCTTAATATAGGTAATTATTCGCACGCTATTATACGTATGTACCGAAAAGCCGCGTCACTGAATTGTTAACCTCTTACGATTCTCTCACACAACGAACAAACTAAGAAAGGTTGGAGGACGAGAAGGGTATTTTGGCTATGTCGAGCAGAGTACTTCCCTCCGCTGATACAGAGAAACCTATTATAAAACGGTCCCAGAGAGCCTGCGCGGAATGTAGAAGAAAAAAAGAGTGAGTATACTTAGCCGTACGATCTCCATAGTGTTTGATCGTCAATTCTGTTTCTGTAGGCAGGTGTAAGGCACAATCTTTTCTTGAAGGTACCCTTACTCTTTTCAACACGATCCTTCCAGGCGATAGCGCAAAAAGGCCCGGAATTAAATGCACCAATTGTGAGCTTGCCAATATCGAATGCAACTTTGTTGTACCTCAGGTATTGTAGTCTATCGCTGTTGGTGGTTGTGGCTTTGACGACGTTGCTTGCTTACAGAGATCTCAAATACAAAAACAACAAGAGTATGAAAATTATTCTCAAATTGGTTGTTACTCATTTGCTCCCTTGTAGTTATATTCGGATTCTGGAAGCAAGGATAAAGAGGTTAGAAGGATATATTCAGGCGGTGAATGAATTCCAACCTTGTGCTAGACTGCTTGCTTAACGGTGAATGTCGACAGCTCTCCCCAAACGAAGATGTGGATTACATTATCAGCAAACCTCCGCCGATTACTGATGGGCGAGCTCATGGCCCTCCCGTCCATAGCGCCGCAGTGCTTATGTCCTCGAAAGACCCCATCATTAATGAAACATCTTCTCCAACGAGACCAGAAGACTTCTCGGAAATATCTGAGGCAGATGATATCGGTCATGTAATATTAGCAGAGCAGATGGAACGAATCTCTTTAAATCCAACTGCAGCGAAACGGTTCCTTGGCCAGGCGAGGTAAGGTCTTCGTTTGAAAAGTAGAAAATCTGGCTAAGTGAATAAAGCCCGATTATGGCTGCTCAGCAAGCCTCGGCTTTGAGGAGCCAACTCGCAGGTGTACCAGATACTGGATGGGATCTGAAGCATTTTAGACGACCCTTGTTCTGGATTATGAATCCGGTGCGTATCTGTAAACATGCTCAAACAACATGATGTTGACCAGGTGTTCTGCAGTGGGAGTTGGAATATGTAACCTCCCCGAAACGACTTATGTCTTTCCTGATTTCGATCTTCTCCTAAGCTTGGTGACTATTTACTTCGAGAAAATTAACACCTTGCTTCCAATTCTTCACGAGCCAACCTTCATGGAAGCACTTATGTCTTGGAAACATTACCGGGATCAATCATTTGGAATGATCGTTCTCTTAGTTTGCGCCAATGCATCTAGATACTCAACAGATCCTCGTGTTTGCTATACGCCGGATCATCAGAAGCCAGCTATGTCTGCTGGGTGGCATTATTTCTCCCAGATACCAATACACCGGAAGATAATGCTTTACACTGCTACTGTTGAAGATCTGCAGTACTACTCGGTACGTCGACCGCTCCCTTCGTCGTACGATCTTTCTGATTATCGTGAATTTAGCTCGCTGCGATATATATGAGTGGTACATCCTTGTGCCCTGTATCTTGCAATCTTGTCGGTATTGGACTACGCTACGCCATTGAGTTGGGCGCACACCGTCGGAAGGGAAAAACTCAGTCTTCGGCTGATGCTGAGCTGTTGAAACGGGCCTTTTGGTTCGCCAATTGTAGCCTCCATAATCATTTTGAGTTCACTCATCAATAGCCCAGGGCTCTATTTTGCTTGGATTCCACCATCAATTCGTTCTATGGTCGGCCTTTCGGAATCTCCCACGAATCGTGAGTCATCTAACTGAGGTCAATTGCGCACTAATGTACAGCTAACCAACGGTGTGACATTCTCAGCTTTGATATTGAGTATCCAATTGAGTGCGATGATGAATACTGGGAAGATGAGGATCCAGAGAAAGCTTTCAAACAACCTCCCGGAAAGCCTTGTGTGATCTCCAACTTTGTTTATCTCATTAAATTATGCGAAATACTCGGTTTTGCATCAAGGACGCTCTATTGCACGAAGAAATCGAGAATTCTTTCAGGATATTTTGGAAACGATTGGGATATGCGAATGGTGGCAGAGCTCGACTCGTCACTAAACAAATGGAAGGCTTCCCTCCCTCCACATTGTGAACTATATATTCTCTTGTCGCTGAATGATGCTGATTTTTTATAGTGCTCTGGGATCCCGACAGAGAAAATTCAGTATTCTTCCAACAAACAGCCAATCTTCACGCAACGTTCTTCTATGTACAAATTCAAGTCCATCGCCCATTCTTGACCAAACAGTCCTCTTTGTCGTTCTCGTCACTTGCCATGTGTACAAACGCTGCTAGATCATGCGCCAATATCCAGGAGGCGGCGATGGCGAGAGACCGTGTAGTCCTCCCCATAACTGTAGTTCGTTGTTCACTGTTATACTTTGAATTGCTCATTTTTGACCATGTTGGACGAAAGCATAATGCGTTTACTGCGGGCATTATCACAGTTTTGTGTCTATGGGGTAGCCAGCGCCCTGGTTATGTTGGTGACCTTAAAAAGAGAAGGAAACCTTCTGAAATGCGTCAAGATTCTAGGAGAATGCGAGTCAATGTACGATTTTCTATAATATTTCCACAGATTTATTCCTCATTAATCGTAAATGTCGTAGATGGCATAGTGCTGGTGCATTTCGGTAAGGGTTTTACCTTATCCCTGTGATTGATCATTTCTGTGGCTTATATTTATGGAACAGTGATATTCTCTGTGAGGCTGGTGCAATTAGTCAATATGATGATCCTGCACTTCAGACGCAAAGTTTCACGATGGAAAACACCAGCCAAACAAACTCGTCGGCCCATGACATTTTCGAACATCACTTCCTCTCCCTGCCCACAGAGGACACATCTTCAAACACTAATTGGGATCTTTATAGACTGCTCCTTACGGAGATGGGCCATCGTGAGGTGCGACCGGCCACTGAGAGTACTAGCGCCAATATTCAGGTTGCAGCTCCCAACGCTGCCCAGTTGCCTGAGCCTGCAAATGTTAACGATACATTTACATTCTGGACCGATGCTTCCACTGCGTTTAGCCGGTGAACTATTATCATCCTGTCGTCCGTCTAACGTGGTTACTCAAATATCATTCTATCTAGCTTCGAGGAGTGGGACTCGTATGTGCGAGACGTAACTCAGGAATAGCATGTAATTCTTACTCCGTATCTGCACGAGTTTCCTCTTCACCCGTGCCTCATTCCCATATATCAGAAACAGACCTAAATTAACTGTGAATTATTTGTTGGGCATAAAGATCTTCAACGAGAGGCACATCGATCCGGCCCCGCCGAACATGGTTGAGCATACTAAATCATCCCTCATATACTTCGAATTCAATGTATTGGTGTACTGACTTGCGCTACGGCCAGTAGGTGTTTCAGAAATGTAAAGCGCTGCGCGCAGCTGCTAAGCCACAGCCAAGACACAACACGGGCCATAGATTAGATTGCGATGCTCGCGTCATCAAAACTTCGATGCGCAATCGAGGGTAAAAGCGCTATTCTGCGTCTAATTCTCGCTTGCCGGTGCCCGGCCTAGCATTACAAACCATTATGATCATAAAAATCGTCCTTATCCAGTTCAACAATGTCAGCACACCAACACTGAATTCAACGGTAGTCAATCTGTCAATGTTTCGGGGCGGGACTTGCATACGTGCATGACGGTCTGACAAAATCAATCCCACGAGGTGTTACTATTAGTGACACGACAGGTGCCGCAGCAGACAGCCTTTATTTCCAAATTAAAAGGTCAAACGTTCAAACGCCTAGAAGGCACTTCCGTGCTAAGATACTCTACCATACGCCCAATGTCAGCCCATACCATGGCACCGATAGATTTTCAACACTCTCTACAGGAAGGTCAAAGGCCAATGAGGTCTCGGTTGCGAGGAGCATGCGAAGAGTGCAGGAACAAGAAAAGTAAGTCGACCTCATGGATTTGAAGCATGAATATCCGAACTTTGAACCTCTTCAAAGCGCGATGTATGTTTTGATCTCAAGTAGCGAAATGTTACACAATCTCAATAATTGAGCGACGACTTCGTACTTGCAGGCGACAGTGCAAAGCGGCCAGGAAGGAGATGCACAAACTGCGAGCTATTCAACACCCAGTGCATTCCAACAATACCTAAGGTGTTCCAGATTTAGCTCAACCTCTAGTAAATTTTAAAGAATGACATCAATATATCTACAGAAAGCACAAATGCAGCAATCGTACGCGTCACTGTCATCACTATCAGGTCTCCAGTTTCTTATGTCTCTGCTATAGCTACATCAAGATTTTAGAGACAAGAATAAGGAGATTGGAGGGTTATATTCGAGCAGTAAATTGTTCTGAGCTTTATGATGTCGTCATACTAATACAGATATTATTGTTAGCTTCATCCTGGCATGGATGTGGATTATATTATCAGCAAACCGCCACACTCCAGTACCTCCGACTCTCAATCGCAGCCAAAATACCCTATCGTTCAGTCTATCACTTTAGACTCTACTTCGTCAACGCCAGAAGATGACTCAGACATATCAGATACTGACGATCTTGCTCATGTTTCTCTGGCAGAACATATGGGTCGGCTCTCTTTAACTCCCATACCTAAGGGTCGCTTTTATGGGCAGGCGAGGTAGGCTTGTTCTTCCACTGACTTCAATAGGCAAATAACGAATGTGCTACCTACAGTCCTTTCATGGTCATGACGCGTGTCTCGGCTATAAGGAGTAAAATTACCGGCGAATTGGATACCGGACTTGATCCTAAGGCAAATAGACGAGCTCTATATTGGGGCTTGCATCCTGTACGTACCCTAGTACCCCAAATTGTTGGATATCAACTCATGCAATGTAGTGGGAACTGGCGTTTATAACATCTCCGGAAGTGGCCTACGTTTATCCCGAAGACGACCTCCTCCTCGACCTTGTATCTTTGTATTTTGAGAAGACGAACAGTCTTATTCCCGTCCTTCACCGTCCTACGTTCATGCGTTCACTGACATCTGGGCAGCATCATTTTGATTCATCCTTTGGAATGACAGTACTCCTAGTTTGTGCCATTGGATCTCGATATTCAAAGGACCCTAGAGTAATCAGCGTACCGGATGCTCCTGCTCCTGCTCTGTCTGCGGGGTGGCATTACTATTGCCAGGTTCCGATTCATCGCAAATTGATGCTGTTCAAGTCCAGCGTTTATGACCTACAATATTATTGTGTAAGTTTCTGTGTACTTGTGGAGTG
>JAJIRX010000070.1:0-21040 GCA_023853785.1 Psilocybe azurescens | reverse complement strand
TAGTTTTGCTATTATTGTTGGAGTATAGTTTTGGATTGTAGAATTATAGAATCATCGTAACACACATATGTATATGCCTTTATAAAAATGTATGCACTTTATAATCATTTGATATGACATCTCCAATCATAGCATCATGGGTCGCTCCAACTTTGATCCAAAAGAACGAGCTAGTTTCATATCACTGTCGACCAGCATTCCGGACTGATTTTTAAGAGGAAGGCATACTCGAAGAGAGCAGGATGATATACAAGACCAGAAATACATGTAGCTGACAAAGCCAGACGAATTTTGTCAAATCTGGATGATTGCCGTGTCGCACTTGTGAGGAACAAGTGCTTAAGACAAATTGACTGAGCGTCTCCGCGATTGAGTCGGACTTGAGTTTCCATGCGGTTGTGTATCTGATAGGCTAGAGCGAGTGCCCTCCAAGGCTACTCAATAACAATATGAAACGCCATCGACTGTTTCAATAGTGCCAACCACATGCACCAATTTTGATGAGAAACAGTTTGCATTAACTTGTACACTCGAAGGCCATGAAACGAAGACACCTGGCCAAGAGGGATACGTAACCATGGTAGATGTGAGCAGCCACGCTCAAAATCCGAACAACGATATGCCGTTGCCAATACGAGATTAGTTCTCTGTAGCTTGAGCTTTAGCCAATGTCGACCTGTGAATTTTGCATCAAAGCGAGGCCAAGATGTGATAAGGTCTAGCCTTTAAGATATTCATATCATTTGCCGAAACCAATGGTTTGACCGGGTAAAAGCTCGCGAAGGATATAAGGATAAGAATGTGGGGACTGATAGCCGGATTCCTTGACGGTCGGAAATGACACGAAAAAGAGCCAGGATTGTGAATCCACCAATAGTATCAGTCGATATGGCAGAGATGAGAACCAAAATCTCAGAGAGCTGGTTGATATCTCAAAAACGGAAGACGATAGACAGCAATTTGGAGCCCGGCTAAATTTGAGGCGACATCTGTCACCCAAAATTGAGTGTGGGACACAGTGTGAGATATCCGTCCTGTGTTTTATTCCGGGTTCGGGACCGCAGGCTTCCAGTGACAAGTACTGAGAAGCCTGAATTCTTTCGACATTCTGAAGCTGATTTTGCAACCAGTTTTGGTCTGGGACCATCCAAAATGTATATACTGGAAGCATTCGTCGTCAGACTACGATATCAACCTGTTGTTTGTTAATTGAGAAGTCCTCCAGGTTCCCAGAATAGAAAATAATTCTAGAAAGCGCGGTCGTTGTAGAGCAGCACCAGAAAAGGTGTGTTTGCTGAAACGGCGATTGTACGGTGGGAGTCAAGTCGGCGTGAGGAAATGTTGGAGGAAGTTCCCAAACATGTCGGGGTTGGAACCAGTACTTGGGATAAGCGTATCCAGTAGGCAGATTTAATGGATGACGTATACGGTGAAAAAAGCCAGTAAGCAGTCAACTCAAGCCTATTGAAGGTTGGTCGTCTCGAACAACTGTTGAAAGCGTTCGCAGCGACATTTAAATCGGAGAATCAAATTGGGATGGGTCTGCTTAGCTCCATCGGGCCTAGGTTTCAAGGCACACTGACACTGACAGGTACAGGGCCGGTAGACTGGCAGTCTGCATACGCTGATCTGAAAAGTTTCCAATCCCGTCTGCTCGCAATCTCACTGCTCAGTGCTTGCTGCCTCTCAATGCTCAGCCTCTCTACGTCGTGCGATTCTTGTTATTTTTACCCCATCCGGAACAGCATACTCTAGTGCCCGGAACTTAGTACCATCATTGATTGTAGCAGATAATTGTTGTAGAATATTGTGTACGGTAACAGTGTACCTAGGAAGGTATGATGCTCTCCTATTTTGTCCGTGGATACGAAAACCAGGAGTGCATGGCGTTATTGGAGTAGACTCTGGGCGTGAATTACCATGCAAAACTTACTAAATGTAATTCTCCGATGCCTCTATCAAGCCCGGATTTCTAGCTATCAGATGCTATGAAAAAGAATGATGGTTGTTCTTTGGTATGGCTCCGAGGGTTTCAAATCCAAACCTGCCCGCTAGCATAAATAACAAGCTGTATTTATTTCAACCATCCTCCCGACTCATATGCATACTGATCATTCCAAAATCCAGACCCAGCACAACTCAAATGCGTATACACGCCATGGATATGATCCTCTCTACAGCCGAGAGGAACATGGTAATATAGCCATTTCTTTCGGTTTGCTAGTAGATTGCCGTCTCTAAATATTTTTTCGTCGCTGTTTTCATAGTTGCTGCTTCCTTCAAGTCCGCTATCAATGGGAGAATGCCATGAAGGCTTGACCAAGGCCCTCCATCGGATGGTTACTTTGGAAGCTTTATAACGATATATTCTTAAAAGTATATATTTTCCGATAAGAACGCCCATGTATATTTGTATATAGGCTTATTTTTTGCCTACCATAATACTGTTTTAATCCAGCAGATGAAGAGTTTTCTACATCTCGAAGCTTCCGACATAACCCGTGGGAAGCTATTTTTAGAACGACCGAAAACACTATTACATGCCTCCAATTAGCCCTTTTTGCGCGTCAGAGGGAAGCAAAAAATATATATGAGAAGAGCCCACTTAAATTTTAAACCTTTCAAGTTACTCTGCCAAGCCTCGCGAACTGTCAGATTTGATGTCTCTGTGACATTTGGCTGGCTGTGTATAGAGCTAAGAGATTTCATTACACATCGGGAATTGGTCTCTCTCCACTTGTCATTGCGGACTCATGGTTTATAAGCCGCTAGGGGAGCAAATATCCGTCACTGCATGACGGATTTCGAAGAGCTAGGAAGAACTCCGTCGACACACTGTCTTTCGTATGTGACCTCTGACTGTGGATCGAGGCTATGCTACGTGACAATTAAGCTATGTATGTTCAGTTCAGGACACGATAACAGCGTTGGACGTTTCTAGATTTCTTTGGATCCAGTTGGAGGGTATACCAATGCACCCCCGAGGCTCTCTCAATAAACCATGAGGCTGAAAATTTCCGTCATTGTTTGTTTTCTCCGCATTTTTACAGCTTCCTTAATACTTGCTCTCATGTCGGTCAAGCCTCGCCTGACGCCTCGAGGTTATCTCAACGTAACATACAAAATCATGAGGTATTTCTTGCTGCGCTGGTAAGCAACAGAGAATATGTGCAATGAACCAATGTCCGAGCTCCGCTAAGCAGCTAATCCTCTTCAGTCTCTTGAGTTTTTGTAGTAGATGTACCTTGTACTATTCAGTTTTATGGCTGAACTTGGCGCATTTGTTGACCTGTTCAGCCGTCTCAGAACAATCTGGGTGTACATATACTCAAACTTAAAGTAATACAGTCCATTCGACCTGACAATTATGCGATATTAGATGGCAATTATCACTGAGAAAACGGTGACGGTCACGGGAATGTAAGAGTATGTTTATAGCCATTTGCTCTCTGGCCCTTTGACCTGAATTACTTTCCATCTGACATGAGTGGAATGGAACATAGGAAGAGCATATGTCAGTGTCCGAACAAATACACAAATGCTATGCAGCATATTAGCTCGATTATTGGCCATAATACTGATGAACGAAGTATAAGGATGCAAGGAACTGGGGTTAAGCCCTAACTCTAAAAATAAGTCGTCGTGTCCGCGTTCATGACGGGGACTTTTGAGAGTGGCTGAGGTTAAATATTCTACACGAGTAGGTTGTATGAGAGATCTCTTTGTTTATCTGCCTTGGTCCCTGATACCTGAGGCCCCAGTCTTCAAGATGTCGTCACCCGTATGCATATACTCGACACGAGCTATAGAGGACTGAGCTTGAGTATAGTTCACAGTAAATGGTCCCTGGACTACCTAAACTGATAAACCTCGCAATGATGAGAAACGCCGTGAGGAAGATGGTTGTTATCTGCTATCCTGCACGAATCTCATAGGGAATGCTTCGAGTGAGATTGAAGCCTCCGTATTCGTGCCTACAGGCGCACACAGCATGCTACTAAAGTAGAGAAGTTAAAGGTACTGGAAGCCCAGGAATGAGGCTAGAATTAATGAGATAACGCACACCACGAGGGGGCATGATCTGAATGGGATTGACAAGTTCTTCACCTTCACTTGGTGATCCTCAGGCTGATGTATGATGCGATGAGATTGAAGTCACTTAAATACAGGGATCGTTATTGTCTTCAAGGATAGTTCCACTCGTATGACAGTGTATTCTTAGGGGTGAGATAGAGGCCTGTACTTATTAATAGAGGGTTTTGTAGACTTCCGATCATTTGGTATGTCAGTATGCGATACCAGTGGGAGACTCCTCGAAGAGATAACAAGCTAACGGACGGATCACGCTCGGTTGTCTACTCAAGCGCAGGCTGCGATGCTTCTTGAGGGAGTGGGCGGGCATGTGGCCTCATGGTCGAAGTACGCTTCGAAGCTGCGAGTTCCAAAGTTAACTTAGTGCATGATGCCTTACCGGCGTCATTAATAACGGCCGGGATGTGTGCTTAATTAATGAACGCGCCACTCTTTCCGTTAATCACACGCACCGAATGGTAAAGATTGTCTCAGCAGTAAGGATGGCTAGGGCGATTAATTTGAGGAGTCGAGCTCAACAGTTCAGGTCCATGACAGTGAGATATTGAAATGCCAGTTACTCATGTCAACTTTGTCAACCTGCATTTATGGCATACTAAACGGCTTCGAAGCTCGAATGAATACTGTTCCGAGCTAGAGCTTGCTTGACCTAGAATCCTCATCCTCCAGATTAGCCTCAAGGCAGACAGTTATCAGCGGTCTGGATCTATTAATAGCGAGGTCCGAGGGGTGGCGAGCTGGCAGGCATTGATTAGATTAGAATGCACTGCGTGAGGTGCGTGGTAGAGCCACGAGTCTAGAGTCGCCTTTGTATCAATATGGAATGAAGCAAGAAAGGAGGAGGAATGGAACTTCGAAGGTAAATCTGTGCATGGGTGTACTGGGGTACAGGGTCTGATGATCGCTCGTGTTCGAGCAGAAATGGGAATTACAGATCTGGCTTGCAGATCCGAGAGTGCTCTGCTCCAAGGCTTGAAGGTTTGAGGCTTGAGGCCGTCTGAGGGCTCAATTTTGAGGTTCAGATACCAAGACTGGACTAGCGTACGTGCGATACGGAAATGTATTACTCGAGTAATATTAATTATCGGTTATTGATTATCGCTATCAGCGATGGCTTCAACTTTCCGTTTTTTACTTTTTAATATTTGAGGATCTTAAATTTACGGCGGAGTTGAGTTTTCATTTCACCTGCAGAGCTATCTCTGTTCGTCGCTTTAAAAATTCTCTGTCTTCAATTTGCAATTGGCTGGCATGACTTCCTATTCAATTCATTCTCTTTAAATGCTAGTTCGGGCTTCCGGCAATGTACTTCTGCTCCGAGCTCGCTCCGTCCAGAGAGGACTCGGGGACGCAGTCTCGAACATGGTTCACCAATCTCACGACCAGCACCCGAGCTATGTGTTCGCGGAAGGACGAGTGAGTTGCTCTTTGAGCAGTGGGCGTCCCGCTAGAAGCCTTGACCTGAAGGTCTAGGTCTGATATTGCATCATAAATACACAAGTCAAACATACAAGAATAATCTGCACACTTAATCTACGTATTATGTCCCAGCCGCTGGGCGATTAGTGCACTATCCACAGTGAATTAATTAATCAGTTGGTTCGCGACATAGAGCCGGCTTTGTGGTCCTCTTCCTCTGCTATTTTAAAAACGAATATTGGTAACAAATGCAATATGCTAAGTTATGTTGGCCGACGTCTCGCCCGCCTCGGATACATACAATAACTAACATACAGTGGGTCTTCCAAGTCGGATGTCTTCTGTCAACGGGTGGGCGTCACTCGCATCTTATTATAGGCCGCATATACAATATGTCTATGTCATGCATTGTCATTGTCATCGTCCATGCCGGCGTCCAGACACCAGATCCGTGTCGAGCAAGGGGCAAGATCGGACGTACGTCGTCGACAGTCAACTTGCTACAAGCTCAAATGTGACTGTTCACAGCTTGCGTGATAAATGCATTCGAATTGACTACGGCGGCCGATTTTCTTCTTTTCTTCTGTTTTTCGCGGAGAACGAAAGTTTAGAGTCGATTCTCACTCAAATTCTCAGTGGCACAGTACTACTGTGACGTCTTGTGCTTCTTCCTCGTGTTCAGAGTCTTCTTCAGACTTCGGCTTCCCCGTTGTGAATGAGCAGATTATTCGCGGAATATGTTTGTTACGGAGAGACCCGAACGGGAAAGTCGAAAGGCGGAGTGTGTGAGAACTGTGAAGCTAAGCTGAGAGCTTCAATTCTGATAGGCCAGACGGGGGAAGCCGTGTTTCGAGGGTCTAGACAGAACATAGGAATTCCCTTAATAGGTCTCCCCGGAACCGAGGGGGTTCTGTTCTGTTCTGTGTGTTCTTTCATTTCTGCTTTTCTAACTTCTGACTTCACATACACAAAAATAGATATTCGTGGTAATTTCATTTCCTATTTCACTTATATTGGTGGTGATGGCTGCTTAGTTGTGGTGATTGTTCGAATGTTCGAGATGATGTCCTGCGGTTTGTAAGTACTTGATAGGTTAGCTTTAGCCTTTCAGAGATTTTCCTGCCAGAATATCAGAAGATTTGCGTCGAGACGCATTTTTACTCGAGTGTGTGGATTGGAGTGGGAGCGGATGTGATCCATCCACGATAAGATGTCGTCACTGCACATACTCTCAGGCTAGTAAACATCATGATCACCGTCACTGCACCCGTCCAGTGATATATTAATTATGCGCCAGCCCTCCGCCAAAAAAAAAGGAAAAAAAAGAGGACATATTAATAATGTGATGGGCAAACGCTGGCGCTGGCGCTGAGCGCTCGACCCATCATCATCATATGCGGCGTGGTAATTATTGTCCACAAACAAACGCACGAACGCACGCACGCACGACGATCGCTGGTGTGGCGGCGGCGGCGGCGTTCGCGTTGTTTGTTTTCTTTCCTTCTTCTGTCGCCCAAATCCTTCTTTTTTTGCTTCTTTGGATCAGGGATCGGCGGTGAGCGCTGGCGCTGGCGCTGAGTATGGGATTGGGATTGGGCGGCCCGTGCAGGGTTTGCATACTTGCTTCAACTTCAAGCTTACTGCTGCCTCGCTGACTGATGCGCAACCGGCGCTTGTACCTTGTTATAGAATCGAGACTTTCTGAGTGCTCAGAGTATTGAATCGTGATGATATATATAAGTAGCTATAGGCGCCCACCCGGTTGGGGAGACTGCTAGTGGGACTGATTCAGAAACTCGGGGTAGCAGGCTCGATCAAGCAGAAGCTTCAAGCTTCAACTTGGGTGCTGCTAGTGCAACCCGACCGACGACGTGCCGCCGCGGGTCACGGATCCATCGATCGAGCGATCGCTGTGCAGCTTGATTTGTTCCGGATGGACGCTTTGTGCCGCTGAACGCGTGAGCGTCGCGTCACGGGCGTGGGTGTCGCGCCAGGCCTAGGCTGCAGTCGTGGTCGCGGTCGCGGCCCACCATAGTCCACGCATAGGCCATACATATAAATTCTGGAATATCGCGACAGGGATGGCGGGCGCGTGCGCATGTTTACTTACTTACCGGGAGAGAGAGCGCGGGCCAAGACCAAGGCGACTAGTCGGGAGGGCCAAGATGACCGGCTCAGATGAAGGTTTGCAAGTCTCATGAAGTGGATGGTGGATGGGTCGTCCGTGGATACTAATGTTGTTTTCAAGTTGGGGATGGACGCCGCTCCCGATATCTGTAACTCGAATAGGGGGGTAGGGTGGTGGTTGCGTGCAATGTGCGTTGTGCATGATTCTCAAATGCGCGTAGTGGGGTTGTTGGTGTTGGAATTTAAGTGCTAGTTAGTAGTTGCTGTTAGGTACTGCTTGATACTAAATAAGATAGGTCGCGATGGGGAGGGCTACTACATGGCAATGATATTGTGCAGTGACGACGTTGCCGTCGTGTGTTGAATTTGGATTTGAATTTCCTTTCTGCACAGAAGTATTAGGGGTGTTTCACGGTGACGATTTCAGTCGCCTTTGAGCCGCTTTTGATGGTGATTTTTGTCTCGCTTTCGAGGATCAAAGTCTGAATTTTGAAAAGCGGGCCTCGCTTTTCGAGTATGCGAAAGCTGCTTTCACCCTGCTTTTCAAACATCATGTATTAGATAAATCATCGTGATTCTGTCCAATACGTCATTCATTATCCTTGCGCTGCTTCTCAACCAGGGCGATCTCTCTTTCCGCTATGGTTAAAACATCCAGTGAGAAAGAAAACACAAATTTGTTACCTTCAACCTCCAAAAGGCTAAAACAAAACCTCTCAAATAAACACAAATTGCTAGGATATTAGTAGGTACATGCCATACACATACATTCCGAATAAGTGCTAGGGGATTTCGAGTTGGCCTCGATTTTGAGCCGCTGCTGCTTTTCACTCTGATTTTGAGAGAAGCGGGACGAAAACATCGTCAAAAGCGGCTTAAAAGCGACTGAGAACCGCCATCGTGAAACACCCTAATCCTATTGGGGTGCGGCGGGATGGGCTGGGCTGGGAGTCCATCACAATAATAGGATGAGAAGCTCCTTAATTGCACACATGTCATTATCGATCTGCAGCGGCGGCGAGCCTGTGTCATGTCGCTTCTTGTTTTTCCTCTTTTTCTGAGGTGGAGTTAGATTTATCATAGGACTCGGACTCGTACTCGGACTCGGATGTCAAAAATTTGCAAGCCCAATCTGGATCACAGTCCAAGGTCGGTTTTGTGTTAATTAAAAAATGTAACATAAGGTTGTGTCCGAGACGACATGCGACATACGACATAGGTGGACGGTGATCCGTGATTCTGTCATACCTATCCTATGCGTGTGCGTATCTTTCCCTGAGGGTAACTCCAGGAATGTCTAACCTCACCGGGACCCTCGACCTCGATAAGCTAAGCAGGCTGATGGCGCGTTACCGTTTGACTTTGCGTGTGCGTGTGTGTGTGCGTGTAGGCAAATGAGAGATCCAGAACTTGAATCAGAGTGCTGTTACGGCTCGGATTCGGAGCGAAGGGGGAGGATGCGAGCGCGGAGGAGCGCCTCGTCAGATCCGGGAGGGATACAAAATATAATAAAAATTAAAACATACTTGGGGCTTGGTGTCTTCGACGCGAATTTAAAGTGTGTGCATTGCATTGCATACATGTTTTTTTTATAATTGCAGAACTTTGGAAATTTGGGAATCTGGACAGTGGAGATTGCGTGGTTGGGCTGGGTTGGGGCGAGGTGGCCGGGCTATGTGATATGATAGGTCGCGATGGGGAGGGGGCTATTTGCATGGCCGGTGTATTGTGTAGTGACGACGTCGCCGTTGTGCGTTGTGCGTTGGATTTGGATTTGGATTTGGATTTGAATTTCCTTTCTAGATGGCAGAGAATTATTGGGGTGCGTCGGGATGGGATGGGAGTACGTTATAATAAGAAGCGCACATATGTCATTACTGATCTGCAGCGGCGAGCCTGTGTCGTGTCGCTTCATGTTCCTTCTGTTCTTTTGGGGTGGGGTGAGATTCTGATTCAGCACTCGGACGTCGAAAATTTCAAGCCCATACATAGATGGAGTGGGATCTGATTCAAGGACCACGGTCGGTTTTGTGTTAATTAAATGCATGCATGTAAACATAAACATAAAGTTGTGTCCGAGACGACATACGACATAGGTGAGCAGTGATCCGTGATTCTGTCATACTTACTCGAGTAATATGCGTATCTTTCCCTGAGGAAATCCCATGAATGTCTAACCTCACCGGGATTCAGACCCTTGATAAGCTAAGCGCTGTGATGGATGGCGCATTAGCGTTTGACTTTGCGTGTGCGTGTGCGTGTACGTGTAAACAAATGGGAGTGGGAGGAGGGGATGCGAGGGGATGCGAGCGCGGAGGAGCGACGAGGTAGATCCGGGGTATAAATATAATAAAACATATCAACATATCTTTGTCGAAGTGTGTACATACATGTACTGTGTGCAGGCCACTGCAGCGCAGCTACGGGACCGGGGGCGGGGCCGAATCGACGCTTGCGAGTGAAGCTACTGGGTTCTTGCCGGTGCAGTCCGAGTGCATAGTCCCATGCGCAGGGACGAGCGACGAAGGGGTGCACGCACCCGGCGCCAGCTGTGCTTCTGGCGTATTTGAGAGTGCGAAAAGTCTCCCTGCCATGTCCTGCGGTGGGAGTGCTTTAGACCGACTTTACTCTATGCGGACGGCGGCTGGATGGATGGGGTTTTCTTGCGAACTTGATACTTATGCGATGATGATGATGATGATGGTGGGTTATTTTGGGCGGCGCACTGTTGAGGAGTTGGTGTTCAGTGCGAGCGGACCGTGGTTTTTGGGGGGTAATACGTAAATTGGCTGTGCTGCAGGAAGGAGAGATTAGATTATACTCAAGAGGAGATGTAAGCGAGAGGAAGGATATATCTCAGGCAGGGAAGACATGGGCATGAGCATAGGCATGGAAGAGAAGAGTGTTCGTTGCATATGTTTTTTGGAGGTGCATGTATACTTATGGATGATGTGTAGCACGGTGATAGATGAACGGATGGATGAACGGATGGATGGGATCAAGGCGGGTGCGGGTGCACAAAAGCATGATTGCGGAGAAACGTGAGGCATTGATGATTGACAATGAGCGGTTTTGAGCCTTGACATTGGACAGTGGACTTGGACAACTCCCATGGAGAATTGATGTGGGCGCGGCGGGCGTGGTAATCCCGAGAGACGTGGAGGTAGACAATAGCACAATGCTGACAGTGATTGATCAATGGGATAATTGGGATTATTTTTGCGGGGGTTCTCACGGTGGGGTTAGATGCCTGCTATTTGAGGCTATTTGCAAAATAAATAAAACCCCTCAGATCGGAAATAGCGGAGATCGATCGGAGGAATTTGGATTTGGGCTGGATTTGGTTGGGTTGACAGGGACGTCAGCGCTTGGGAAGCAAGTCAGAACCCCCCTGCTTTTTTTTTTTGGAGCGTGGACGGACTGGCCGTATTTCCCCCTTCTTATACACAACACAACTTGCTCACATTCGATTCTCGACGCCGCCTCTTATTTTGTGCACTTTTGCTTTGGATTTTCTTTTTGTCGCGTCGGGCGTGTTTTTTTGAGGTGAGTTTCATGTGATGAATGAACGAAGGAATGAATGAATGCACGAACTTGACTGACGGGACGTTTCTGCAGTTCATCCATCCATCCATCCATTCATACATACATATTTTTTCGCCAACCTGGACCCAGTCTCGATTCTGGCCTTGCCTTCCACTTCTCGCGCGGATTCACCGCCCCCTTTCCCTGCTAGCACACGACCATACGACACGACGCACACACACACACTTCTTCTCCTCGGCGTCGGCCACCACACCCCTCTAGAGATTCAGAACATTCCTATTCCCATTACCCACCGACATCATTATCATTATGGCCGCTGCACCACTCTCGGACCCTGTGATATCCTCCGCCAGCGCGTCCGACTCGCCTCCGCTGCCGACCAAACACCAACCTACACCCCGCGCATCGCCGTCGATAATTTCATTCGAGCTGGGGGACGAGTACGACGAGTACGACGACGACGACGCGGACGGCGCGGGGAAGGACATGCGCATCCAGCGCTGGCTCGAGCAGCAGTGCCGGTTCGTGCTCGGCGTCGGTGCAGGGGGAGGGGACGCGCGCGAGCAGCAGCAGCAGTGAGGAGAGCGAGAGCAGCGAGGAGAGCAGTGAGGAGAGCGCAGTGGAGGACGAGCGCGTTGCTGGCCGTTCCGTTTCCGCTGACCCCCGGGATGGGGAGGATAGTGTGCCCCCGTCCATGACCGCGTCTGCGTCTGCGTTGGTGTCCGTTCATCCCCTTCCATTAGTATCAACATCGACAGCGACACCAGCTCCTGCGGCCGCAGCCCCGCCCCGTCCCACCAATCCGACCGCGCGGACTCGCCCCTCCTAGGCTATCCCAGCCCGAGTGCGAGCAGCGTCGCCGGCTCCGACTCGAACTCGCCCTCCCATTCGCGTGCGCGTTCTCCCTCGCACTCGCACTCGCACGTGCGCACAGATTCGGATCCAAACAGTAATAGCAACTCCCACTCCCACTCCCACTCAAACACACATTCGCATTCGCATTCAATTACACATTCAAACACACATCCGCATTCAAACACACATTCAAACACACACACACGCTCGCGCTCGCGCTCCCACTCCCAAGAATACATTAACAATAATAGCAGCACGCAGCATGATCACACCGGAACGGGAGCAGGAGAAACCACGGCGGACCCGCTGCGCTTCCCCGCGCCCAACTACGTCCGCGAGCTGCCGCAGGGCGACGGGCCGTTCACGCTGGAGGGCTCGAAACCACGGACGAGGACTTCGAAATCACGGACAAGGACAGGGCCCAAGAAGAAGCGGGTCAAGAAACACAGCAGCACCGGCACCCCTGCCCCTGGTGAAGGCAGAAACAAGGTACGTTAGCTGCATGATTACTTCTACTTTCGGGTATTGGTATTGAATAGCTGAATATTTTTTTGTGTAGCCTCTACCGCCTCCCCGCCGATCTCGCGCTCTGGGTCGCCTGCAGATGCGGTTCTGCCGCCGACGCCCCCGTTGCAGACATGCCTGCGCCTGCGCCGAACCACAACAACGCCAACGCCAACGCCAACGCCAACGCCACCGCGAGCTCGATAACGTCCACGCCCGAGACGAGCTACACGCTCCCGTCCTCGTCCTTCTCTTCCTCCATTTCTATCTCCACGTCCGCGTCCACGTCGCTCACCTCCGCGCACGCCTCGCCCGCGGCGCTCTCGCGCTCCGTCTCATTCACAACCACCCCAACTCCGACTTCCATTGCCGCGGGCATACGAGCGACGGAGCGCCGACGACACTCGCCGACGCTGTCTGTTGCGTCCACTTCCACGTCCACGAGCTCAGGCTCGAGCTCGAGCTTGTCGCTCGCGCACCAGTTCCCGCTGTCGCCGGCGCTGGTGCGCTCGGTGTCGTTCACGCAGCAGCAGCTTCAGGGGCAGCAGCAAGTATATCCGCATCCGCATTCTGCGTCGGCGTCGGTTACGGGGTCGATTTTGCAGCAGCAGCAGCAGCAACAGGGACAGTCGAGGAGACACTCCACACAAGCACAGAGGAAGGCACACGCGTACTTACCCCTCGGGCCCGGTCCTGCTTTTCATCAACCACAGCACCACCAGGGACAGGGGCAGCACGCGCGCACGGCGTCGGGCATGTCCGCGCTGTCGCTGTCGAGCTCGGTGTCGTCCATCTCGTCGCTGATAGGTCCCGCGTTCGGGTCCGGGTCCGGGGCGATTTCCACTGCACCCGCCACTGCGAGTCCGAGTCCGAGTCCGAGCAGGAGCCCCAGCCTCAGTCGGAGCCCGAGCCTGAGCAGGAGCCCGAGCATGAATATGAGCCAATCCCTCTCGCTCTCGCTTTCCCGACGGTCGTCTGTCTCGCAGCTCCAGCTCGCAGCGACCACGGTGCCAGCGTCACCGCAGCATGGCCATGTACCGATGCACTCGCTGTCGCGCCGCCCGAGCTTGCTGCGCCAGCCGTCGCTCCCGCTGCTGGGCGAGGTGGGCGAGCCGCCGTCGCCACTGCCGGAGGCGGGGGCTGGGTTTGGAGGAGGAGAAAGAGGGCCGCGGGGAAGGAGCGCGCAAGGAGAAGAAAAAGAAGAAGCTACCGAACTGCCTGTGCCGGCGGACATCCTCGAGCATGGGTTATCATCATCATTATCATCATCGTCACTATCGTCACTATCATCCCCATCATCATCAGAAGCGCTTCCAACACCAACCCCAGCACCGAACCCAGCGCCAGCGGCACACGCGCATCCGTCGTCGCCCGTGATGGCGCTGTACCACCTCCGACGGCGATGCAGCAGGTGAGGCGGAGCCAGTCGTTCCAGGTGCTGGAGGCGTTGGCGTCGCCGTCGTCAGCGTCAGCGTCTTCGTCAACAACACCAGCAACGCCAGCAGAGGCGGCCCCCACAACACCGACGACGATATCCCCGCTCCCGCCCAACACGCCACATACAAGGCGCCAGTCGCGCGCGGGCTCGGTCCTGTTCGGATTCACACCCATTTCCGCTCCTGTCGACGACGCCAGCGCGGAGGCGCAGGCGCATTCGCATTCGCCTTTGGGGCATGCGCAGAAGCTGTCCGTGTCGTCGTCTGCCTCTGCGTCGAGTGTGACGTCGGGTTCGGTGTCGGTTTCAGTGTCGGTGTCAACATCGGTGTCGAGAGAGAGGAGCAGGGGCGCTCGCGCACGGGGTCGATGAGTCTCGCGCAGAGTTTGGCGCAGAGTTTGGCGCAGAGCACGTTGAGCCTGCATGATGCTTCGCTTGCTTCGGCGGGTGGGCATGCGCGGGGGCGAGCGGCGGCAGTGGTGGGAGTAGTGGGAGTAACGGAGGAACACACACTCATGGGAGCGAAGCTGGGGTTCATGGAGCGGAGCAAGAACAGGAAGAAGAGGGGGAAGGAGAGGGAGGGTATGGGTACGCGGAGGAGAGCGCGCGGAATGCGGTGTACATCGACTCGGAGGAGGTCAGGGAGCGGCTGGATGCGCTGCTGGCGCGGGCGATTGAGGAGGTTTCGGGTGCTGGTGAGAAGAATGCGGTGACGGATAGGGATAGGGACAGGGAGGCGGAGCTGGTGGGCGCTATGTTCTTGAATGGGATGGGCGAGGGCGAGGGTGAGAGGAGTGTTGACGAGCATGAGGAGGGGATAGGACGTTTTTGGCCCCGCCGCCGCCGAATACAGCTACAGCGCTAGCACCGAGCGACATGCACTACGCGCACATCCCACAGACGCAGCAGCTCAACATCGTGCGCGTACAAGCTGCTCAGGCGATGTCGCCCGGCGAATATGCCGCGTCGACGACAACGCCTGCGCCGGTGTCGGCGGGCTTGTATATGACGCCGTATGCGTCGTCGTCGCAGGTGTACATCGGACCGAGCGCGGGCAACAGTCCTGGGGCGAGCGCTGCTGCGGCTCTGAATTCTTACTCGCACCCACATCCCCAGACGCAGACGGCGCACTCGAGGGACACATCGCGCTCTTCCTCATCGTACATGCACTCGCATTCTCCAGTCGTCAGCAGCGGCAACGTGAAGGGCCTGCACTCGCGGATACACTCGCGCGCGGGATCGCGGGATGTCAGCGGCGCCCGTGCGCAGATGCACGAGCCGGCGATGGCGACGATGATACCGCTGCCGCTGCCTGTGCTGTCGGATGTGGAGGAGGGCGCGGATGCGGTGAGGAGGCCGGCGCGCCCGCCGCCTGCGCCGCCTCTGGATTTGGGTTTGGGTCTTGCGTTGGGTTTGGAAGGGATGGATGCGGGTGTGGGTGTTATGCAGCAGGAAGAGGAGTACGTGGATGGAGGTGTGGATGTGAGGATGAGCGTGGAGGATGCGGAGATTGGGACGGATGAGGATAGACAGTTGAGTGATGTTATGGGGCTGGGGTTGGAGAGAGATGCAGTGGCGGGTGTGCATGTGCATGATGTGGGTGTGGAGGACCAGGAGGAGCGGATGGAGTTTTGAGAGGGCTGAGGTTGGAGGATCGGATGATCGAGTTCCCTGCTGTTGATTCCCTGGGTGGTGGCGAGGATGGTGCGGATGTGGGATTGGGTGATGATGGCAGACCTGCGATGTCGCGCTCGATGTCGAGATGGAGCCTGACCTCCTCGACGATGGGCGATAGTCCGCCGAAGGAGAAGCGCAAGAGCCTCGTGCCGTCTGCTAATGGTGACGCAGCGAGTGGTGGCGCAGAGAAGAAGCGGGGCAGACTCGCGTCCCTGATCTCGCGGCTGTCGGGCGTCGTCGCGCCGGCCAACACACCCACCAGCGAAGAACACCCGCCGCCTGTGCCTGCGCTGCCGCTCTCTCCGCACTCGGTATCGTCCCCGTCGTTATCGTTGTCCAATTCTTCTCCACCGTTGCCGCCATTGCCGTTCGAGGCGGCTGTCAAGGCGCTGCCGCCTTTGGATATCAAGTTCGCGCAGGTCGTCCCCGGGACGTGGGATGCTCCCCGTATGACCTCGTCCAAGAGCGTTCCGAGCTCGCCTGTCGTTACATCCAGGCCGCGAGCGATGACAACGGGCGCCGCCCAGCAGCAGCAACAGGCGAATGTGCCTCGGGTCGTCATCCCCGTTCTCGCATCAAACGCTGGCTTGGAGTCGGATTCGGAAAGCCCTATCGGATCTTCGCCTGACAGCCCGCAGCAGCAGCAGCCCACTGTGCCGAAGGTTATCATCCCCGTGCTCATGCCCAATATCGGGTGGGACGCGGAGGACAGCCCTGTCGAGTCGTCGTCGTCTCCTGTCGGCGGCGGCGGCGGCAGACACTAGCTATGGCTATGGTAGCAGCAGCATGCGCGGCCGGTCGAGTTCAGCTGCGGATCTACTGGGGTTCAAGGGGTCCAGTGTGGCGCCTGGAAATAGTGGAAGGCAGGGCGGGGGTGGGACGAGCCGGCGTGTGCCGTTGCTCAAGTCGGCGTCGGCGTCGGTGCTTAGGTCGGTGCACTCTGCTGGGTCGGTGCGAGGCGGTGCGGGAAGTAGGGTGGTTGCGCCTGGACATCTGCAGACGTATCCCCGTATGAGGGGCAGCAGAAGCGGGAGTATGGGCATGGGCATGGGTATGGGTATGCGCAATATGCTGTCGGAGGATCAGGGAGCGAGGGAGGATCAGTACCGCTTACGCCTATATCGCTGTCGTCCACCGAGGAAGAGGAGGGTGAAGAGGAAGAAGAAGAGGAAGATTATGGTGTGATGCTCAAGCGAAAGACGCACGAGCATGACCATGAGGATAAATGGCAGCGTGTATTGGGAAGCCAGGCGTCTGTGTCTTCGCTGCCTCACACGCAGATCCAGGCCCAGCAGCAACACTATCAGCAGCACCAGCCGGTTTACCCGGTCGTCGAGAACGTGTTGATGGCACTCGCACCTGCATCGCCTAGCATCCAGCGGCATCGGCTGAAGAGCATGCCGTCGCTCGTCAACCTGTCTTCCTCCTCCTCGGCGAAGTCCCTGCATGGTGGGATCGACCTCGCGTCGCCCACGTTGCCACCGGTACCGTCGCCTCCTCCGCATGCCCATACGAGGAAAGGGTTCAGAGGGTTCGTGCAGCGCATGGGGCTAGGCGGCAGCAGCAGCAGCAGCCATTCCAACCACTCCAGCTCGCAAACACATCTTCCGGCGGGGTACCATTCGAGCGCCAGTTCTTCATCGACGGGGCTCAACCTGAACGTGGCTATCCCGCTTGCGCCCTCGCGATCGCGCATCCTGCTGACAAGCTCGCCGTCGCCGACTCAGTCGCCTACGCATTCGCCGAGCGGGTCCATGGATGATGATTTACGGGTATTACTATCGCACAGCAGCCTATGACGGCCTCGAGTGTACTATCATCCTCGATGCAAATGCAGTCGCCGTCATCTGCGTCCATACCCGGGTCTCTTCAGCAGCAGCAGCAATCGCAGGCACATACACCCTGACACCCTCGACGCCACAGACACCATACACGCCTCAGACTCCCCAGACGCCGTTGACAGGTTCTGGTGGCAATAATGGAGGAGGGCTCTTGTCGTTGTCATCTCCTCAAGTCCAAAGGCCCGAAGAGGAAGCTGGTCATCAGCGGAGTGGCCATCGACGATACCAAGGCGTTCGAAGCTGTCAAGAGCTGGTGTGAGGTGTGTTTTGTTTTGTTTTCATTGCTGTTGATTTTGGTGGGTGTGAGTGTGAGCTGATTAAATCGTGCTTTGTTTGTTTTAGAACTTTGGAGAAGTGAGCAAGATGACCAGAGCGCCTAATGGGAGCTTGTATGTGGACTTCAAGAAGGCCAGCGTCGCTGAGACGGTATGTGGTATTTTCCCCCTTTTACGTCTTCGTCTTCGTCTTGGATTGTTTCGTTTCCTTGTTTTCGTGCTTCGGTGGGAAGAATGCGAATGGCATTGCGGGGTATAAGTCCTATGTGTTTAATACACTTCAGTAGCGATGCTATTCGGAGTTCTTCGGTTCTTCATCGACTGCTGGTAGTGATCCCCTGATGTACGCTGGGGAGATCTATCAATAGCCATTGTTCTGTCAGCAGCTTCAGTCGCGAAACTTTCTTATCCTTTCCTTCATCTCCTTGGTCAACTGTCTCATCTCCATTCGGTCGTCGATTGCTGACCTATTCTTTTTCGACGGATGCAGGTGTGCAGGCTTCAGGCGCAGGTGAACATCAAGGGCGCAGGTAGCGTGTCGATTGGATGGTGCACGAAAAAGCCTACGTTGTAGGAGGTCTGGTCCTCGTGTCACTTACAGGATGGTCGTCGATCTAGCCTTACTTGGGCCGCCACACTTGACTCAAAGCGTTGCAGGACTAGCAACCATCATCATCACTTTCTCGCGCATCTCATCTATTCATCATTCACTTTCTACTCGATCATCGATCAATACGTGTAGTGTAATTATGCACACGCATACACCCCAAAAGCATTTTTTCCAATCGCCTAATGTTAATCTCTCGCACCAAATTCATACATAGACACGCAAAATCGCAAATTCACAAACAATTTAGACATCCATCATCTGATATTATTATCCCCCTCATCGCATCCTTGACATGGCTTTTCTTTCCTCCTTTTTCTTTTTCTTTTTCTTTTTCGGTTTCCATTCCTCAATTTTGTCTCTCTCTTGTGTCTCGATTGTTCTTAAAAGTCTTATTTCTTTCATCTTATTTTTTGTTTTTTTTCACTGTCTGTTTTTTTTTCCTGGTCATTCGTCTGTTTCATCTCGGATCCGTATATTTTCTGTCTTTTATTGTTTCCTCTTTTCCATCCTAGCCAGCCTCTGACATCCATCCCACGCACGCACCTACCCTAACACGCATAATAAACACCATCCGCATATACATCTTTCGTCGACGCCCCACCGAGCACACAGCCGATCTCGATTTCAACTGCACACACGCTCATTCAATTCATAATCAACCAACTTTATACTATGCGTTTTCAATCGCCCCACTATCATTCCTAATCTTTTCTACGTCCTCCAGCAAATCTACTACTACTCTCATTACTACATGCGGTTATTCTGGAACCAGCAGACGCCACATTCATTCATTTTTTCTCAAATCTCAGTTTCATCCCTCTCGTCGACATCGACATTTCGACATCTAGTACTCTCCTTTTGGCTCCGGCTCGGCTCGGTCGGTCAGGTGTATCTATAAGCCCATATCCTACTATTCATCCGGCCCAACGATGTGCTTGTAAAAAAAGAAAACCACACATTACTCTACACCACTAATACTATTCACCATTCAAAATGCATCATTACGCGGCAATAGTACTGTAGAATCTCATCGACATTCATTATGCGACTTGTGCTTATAGCGGTATCAACTTCACTCCCAGGACCTTGCTAGTCCTTTAATGCGTGTATTTATGGATCTTCTTGGCCTGTCTTTCTCTTTCTTTCTCTTTCTTTCTCTTTCTTTCTCTTTCTTCTCTTTCTTTCTTTCTTTCTTTCTTTCTTTCTTTCTCTTCTTTCTCTTTCTTCTTCTTTCCTTCGTGTTTATCGACTCTTGTGGTACATATGAGACTCAAATGCCACACGCAAAACTTCGCTACGTAATTACTGTGCTTTTCTTTTCTTTTCTTCCTTTCCTTATCTTTTTGTATCATAACCTAAATCCAAACCGAATTGTTTCTTTATCTCTGTTTAGTCGTACATATATGGATTGGGCCGTTTGTACGAATCAGAATTCAAGTTTTTAGTTTGATATAATTTCGGTATTTAAGTACGAAGCTGTACGAGGTTTGAATGATTGTTTGCAGCACGTGCTATGTGCTTGCCTGTCCTTGAATGCATAATTGATTGCATGCATCATGGATTCGTAATGTGCTCAATCTGAGGCCAGCTCCATATCGTTCGACAAATTTTCTTGAATGGTTAAAGAAGTCATCGTCATACAAAGAACCGAATCATGACCAAGTACGTATTTACACTATTGAAATTCTGTCTGAGACTATTTCTGATCTACCTACAACGTTATCGCCATGCAAAGCAAGTTCATTATTCAAACCTCACCACCTGGCGCTCCAATCTAGCTCTTCCATCACCTACCCAGCCAGCGCTTGAGCCTCTTCCTCATCCTAAGACTAGAAATCAGAGCTGGTTGGCGTTGCGGCTTCCGACGACAGATGCGAGCTATCTCCCGCTCGAAGCTGATCTCTGCGACTGCGGGTACTTCAAATATCCAGTGCTCTTGGCAATTGTGTACACACTTCATGGTTACGAACTCGTCAGACGCCCCATCTCCTGACAAGGAAGCAACTGGCACCCAGGCCGATTGTTGCATGGACCGCGTTTGTACAAAATCTGTCCCTACTTGTTCTATGACTTGCGTCCGGTCTTTGGTCGTGTCGGGATGAAGTATTCCAAGAATAAAACATCGTGTGGCTGAATGACCGACATATAGTTCGCGCAGATACCCAGAATGTCGACGCCGTTGCCGAACGATCTACAAATTCTTCTGAATTCTTCGAAGAATTGTCTGACGGAGGAGTAATGGAAGCGGGGTCCGGGACTACTGTATGCTCGAATTCTTTGCCGTCGAACATCCAGCGGTCTGCGACGATGTTGGAGGATGTGTCTGTGGAAGGCTGCACTATTGCTACGATGTTGGGGTTCTCTTCATCCGTCACTGCCTGTGTAACCATCCGCTCGCCGTCTTTGAGGTCGAAATGACGATGCATGATACAAATACCGAACTTGAATCTCGTCGCCAGTCAGGAATAGATGAGAAAGCGCGTTGATCAACGCATCGAGTCTTCCTGGTTTATCGTTCGCGAGTTTTCTAAGAATATGATGGGCGACCGAGATCTGGGGAGCCTGTTATATGCAGCGATGTCGAAATTTGCCATAACGTGAAGAAATAGATGATGAGAGTGAGGCTTACTTTTTGAGGTCAAGAGCTCTTTATATATCT
>JAJIRX010000069.1:0-66732 GCA_023853785.1 Psilocybe azurescens | reverse complement strand
TATGTACATACAATTTTTGCTGGCTAGTGCTTTCGTCACATATCTACTTGCGGGCTGCCGTATCACGTCGACGAGGTCGCTTGTACATGTGCACGCATGCGCAGGCTGTATACTAATTATCAATCGCCGCTTTCCTTGGGGGCCCTTCGCTGGCTTGAAATAACTTGGCAGGTATAATTACTTTAAGCAAGTTATGGGCTGTTTGCGTTGCGGGCAAGCTTGATACGTTGGTCTATTCTTGAACGAAAGCACCTCGTCCTGAAGATGCCTGCGCGATGAGGCTTTTGCGCAATATGTACAACTCAAGCAAAGGCGTCGCGGGTAGCTTGATAAACAATTGATGGTACTATATAGCTTTCAAATTCAAATTCTTTCAAGTTAGATACATTCGTTATATACGATAGTAGATAATATAGATTGCACTACGAGATGTCCATGTAGACACGGTGAGTGAATAGTAGATACCTAGTAAAGTCAGTAATAATGTATTTACTGAGGCACTGAACCTAGTAAACTGCCGTTCGGCAGGCACGCGTCGCGTCGCGTTTTTATTCTCACGCTGTTGGTGGTGGTCAGCATGTATTTTCCGCCTCAAAGCTCTCAAAGTTCCGTGTGCATTATGTTTCGCGAAACTACTCCTGTAAAACCATTTGTCACTATTCTTCAACACGTGTCACCCTAGATTTCTCTGTCTTTTCATATCATACTCGTAACCTCTTGTACAGTAACCTCTTTTGGACACTGTCTTTCGGACGAAACAACCTTCAAGCCCGCACCATGGGCGAGACCGGGCTCTTATTCTAGAAATGACAGGGTGTCATAACAAGACGAACTATCAACCTATGGCGGCAATTCTATCTTAACCATTTGGACTTGAATAAGGACTCGTCGGCCAATTCGGACGCATCGTAGACAACTCTATTCATCGCGAAATACTGATCAGTTGTTCCTACGGTGTCGGATTCTGGACGTCTCCGAAATTGGAACATCGACATATGTATGACGAATGCTGAGCAGCGGGAAGATGGCCGAGGATTATCGCTTCAAATGATGGGATAGGATGTCGGACAAGGGACTTCGATGACACGACAGTGAATGATTTTTTCACCTCGCTTTGCCCATCCAAATTTGGATCCAGTGTTGGCAAACGAAAATATTGTTCAATACCAAGCATTGGTACGTTATTCTATTCTCTCATACGCCAGCACCAGTGCGGTGTGAATGCACCCCAAATGATGCAGAATTTCACACCCTGGAGAGGGTTTTGCGATGTAATGTCGCGCCCTCGGTGAAACCCCAGACCTCGCAGTTCGTTCTGGTATATTCCCAGCGCTGTCTCTGCTTGACAGTGTCGGGAGGAACCGCTCGGGCTCTTGGTCAAGAACGGAAAGCTGATGGGCATACCGCGTTCTTAGTGTCTGTTGATTGTCATAAAGCTATGGTTTACTCATACGCTATTGTTCAATTAGGTCGACTCTAAACATGTCCTATCCATGAGCTGAGCTTGGCGGGATCAGAAGGGTAGAATATGGGTCTGCATGTGTTTATGTAAGATCTTTGAGCCGCTGCAGTTACCAATCGTCCGAATCTACTCTGGTAAGTTCTCATATTGTCTGGCTCAATATTGACACTAATCGATGTCATAGTCCGCGCGGTCATACTATGTTGGACAGCAAGGGGGTTAACCTGCGTTTCATCTTCATGGATCGTCTTTTAGTGATGATATTCACCCCAAATGTCGGACGACTGCCGTATTATATACCAGATGTTCCTCGCTGTATCAAGACAAATAGCCTCCACTATCAGAAGAAGTCGATATTCTTTTACACTCGCTAGATAGCTTGTACAGGCATCCGAATGGCGGCCATTTCACCGTTTTGCGAATGCTCCATCACGATAAATTAACTATTTGTATTCGTACAACTCCCTGATCATTTGCTTTCAGCCAATTCTTTTTCCACAGCGTCCGCCATCTCACCCAACGTCTCGAATTTCCAGTTCCATTTCTCTTTCGTACCTGGTCCATCCGGATCGACGTTGCACGTCACCGCGCTCTGCCTATCAATCCACACGCTGCGCATTCCGAGGTTGCTCGCCGCGACGTGATCGTGCGGTATGCTCTGTGCGACCGACAGCGCTTTCTCTTTAACCTGCAAGCCCTCTCCGAGCTCAAGATCGCCGAACAGCTCAGGATGTGCCCCAGCGTAATCCAGCACGGCGCGAAACCCACCAACGCGGGCTTGTAGCATCCCACATCCTGCGCCGTGACGATAAGCGTGAAAGGCGACTTCGAGCCCTTTGTCGCCTGGGGGTGCCAGAATCGGTTCGGGTTGGGCTCGGGGTATGTGTAGACGCTGATGTCAGAGGAGACGGTGCCCCATGTGGGACCTTCGGAGAGGAGCGCGTGCGTGTGCCGGAAGGACTCGCGGTCGACGTTGGAGAGGACGACGAGCTTGAAATGCTTGGAGAGCCGCTGGAGCGCGGCACAGGTGTCCGGGAATATGGTCCAGTTCTGTATCGACGCGCCGAAGGCCTTGTGCTCGTCGTCGTTGTTCAAGTTGGACGATGTCTCGGTGTCTGCAGCTCCACTCGCGCTTGTGCCTGCGCCTGCGCTAGAGGTAGCCGCCGCCTCATCTGCAGACAGGAATGGGTTCTCTACTGTCTCGCTCGGCGCGGCACCAGAGAGAGCCTTCAACCGTTCTTCCAGCCCTTCGTGCACTTTTGCGAGGAGATCGCTATAGATCATCTTGGGATACTGCACTTGCAGGTCGGTCTCGACGGAGAGGAAGGCTTTGAGTGCTTCTTGGCGGGTCCATGACTGGGACGCGGGATAACGCTCGAGAAGAGGTTTGAGGGCGTTGTATAGCCCGGACTCCCAATCCTATAGCACAAAGTAGAACAATGTTAGTAAGGATTCGGATGGATTGATTGATGGGTCACTAGATAGGGGTTAAAATCTGAATTGGCCTACCGCAAGTGTTCCGTAGACATCGAAAATCAAGATTTTGTGGTCTGTCAATTTCTTTTGGGGTGACATATGCGTTTAGCTTCCAAGATGTATGTGTAGGCGGATGTATGCTGGGTGAAGATGGAGTGGAGTATAAGCCGTGATGCATGCTTTTGAGGCCATCTGGGTCACAGTGGTGAGTCAACGTCATTACCCGCACATGCAACTCACTGCGGTCGCCGGTACCGCTCGCGACTGCGACCAGGCTCTTAGCGAGCAATGTATTAAAAACTTCCGAGTCGACTGTCGGACATTATGACAATTTACATGTTTTTTTTTGCATAGATTAGCTGAGCTGCTGAACGTCATGCTTCTGGGCGAGATGAGAAAATCGACTGGGGATTTGTACCAAAAGGAATAAGACGCGTAAACTGCCCAAGGCAAGGAACTGGACACAATTCAAAACATACAACAGACTTGAATTTATTGTCGATGGGGAACTAGGGATATTAGAATATCTAGCCCACTGGTAGTACCATATGGCAGCGATGACTCAACTCACGACTTGTATCTGCTTAGTAGAAATTATTGCCAATAACCTCAATCTTTGATTCAAACTCGCTCGCAAAATCCTCTCGCTCATTCATGAGCTCCTCTCGCAGCAGTTTAGCATCCTGCAGGCTGATCGGAAAATCCGAAGGAACCGGCTCGGATTGCTGGATACCAACTTCCTCGAGCCAATCCCGACGTTGGCATGGAACATGAGCGGTGCTGATGATCCTGATATTAGGGTCCACAAGGTAGAGCACTACGAACTTGAGGTGTCCTGGTTTGCTGGGGTCCTCGAGCTCGACTGGCTCCATGCTATACTGGAGTATGTTTGGGAAGGTGAGCAGACGCCCTTCGGGGGGTACTCACTGCGCCGAGGACTTGAACTGCTTGAGTGTCTTCTTCAACTCCAAAGATAGTGGTTAGCCATCGAGGGTCGTTTGGTCTGTAGTCCCTGTCCAATTCTGAATCGCTCTTAGGGAATATTTGACGAAATCCGATTGCGAAGGGCTTAACATTCGAGCAAGAGTAGACGTATAAGGAACTCGCGACAATATGTTTATTCTAAAAGAGGTCGATGTTAATTTTTCGTAGAGATGTGAAACGACGCGTAAAAACTGTACCAATGGAGTTTGAATGTTCCAAAAGTTATCTTCATGAGCAGGTTTCTCCGGTGTCAGCTCGATATTGGTCAATTGTACGATGACTTGAAGATGCCCGTATTCCTCTTTGAGGCTCAGCTGGGTAGGTGAGGCGAGAGGGGCGAATGGGAGTTTCGGTTCGGGCCGTATGTCTGCTTGGGAAGAGTGTTCACCGCCATTTTCGGCTTCGTCAACCTCGCTTCCCGATTCGCCTTCGCTATCTTCTCGAACATGCGAGTTAGTATCAATGTCATAAGGAATCCGGAATGCAAAAGTCGTATGGGCGTCTACGTGTGGGCGCCAAAGTCAAATCCCAGAGGGGGAATTGATGCTCCGATCACTTTTTCAAGCAAATCGTATTACAGAGGTTTCTCCGAAGGATGAAGGTTATTGATATAACTCTTTATTCTGAAAAGATTTAAATGAACATATTGCTTTTCATAAACATAACGAAGATTAAAGAAAAAGGAAGGATATACCTTGGATCGTCGCCAGATATGTCGACTTCGCAAGGCAGCCATTGAAACTTCTCGCTGAATGGGAGTTCGTCCGCATAGAGTTGACGCTTAACTTTACTTTTGCCTAGATAATTGACGATATTTCCTTCTCCACTGCGTTCGAGGCAGTCGCTGGGGTTGATAGCAGTGGTTCCCATTTCCAAAACGCGTGTGCGACCATAAATAAGCGGGAAAAGAGAAGGATGGACAAGGTCCCACACCTTCCCATCTGAGTCTGGGCGGTAATCTTTCAAATTCGCGGGAATACCATGTTCGAATTTGATGACTGCTTCTTGTAGCGCTTGCTTGAGTTCGACAGACAGAGCAGTGTCTGATTTGACCACATCGCCATTGAAGACGAAGATAGGGGTTGTTTGTCTGCGGCATCATGCGGGATGAGGGATGCTTTGTAACGTAGTTCGGCGATGCACCACTCCATCATATTTGGTGTAAAATCGTCGCTGGAGGATACTGCTTCCTCTCTCCATTTTGCTGAAACTTCTGGATCGTTTATCTGGAATTGTCAGGGAGGGGCTCGAAATAATTCTAGCGAAAACGAAGAACCAACATGGATATTCCACTCCGGCTTGTCTGTAATGTCGTCCATGAAGCGCAGCATCGTTATCTCCCGCAAGGTGGTTATGGGAAGCCTTCGGAAATAGAGAGAATACTCAGCACTATATTCGAGTAAAACATCATAAGCGTAAAATACGCACTCAGCATTGTCGAAGTCAATCAGTAAACTCCGAAAAGCGCGATCTGGTTCAGAGATATAGTCAATCGACTTGTCTCGGCCAGGTAAAGGCGTAGAATTGGTCGACATGGCCATGGACTTGGGAGTGTTCATATATCTAAACTTTGCTCTAACTAGATCGCCTTGCCTAGAATTATATAGTATTTAGTTTCGGCGGATTTGGAGTCGGGACCGATGCAAATGCAAGTGTCTGGACCTCTTTGCGGTCAGAAATGGTGACCAACTAGAAATTTTACGAGATCGGATCTCATTTGAGCCCATAATTTCTCTCACAAGGTGATGGTACTGTGAGAGATCACAGTCGAGACTGAACGAGTCAATATAGGCTCAAGGGCAGCGCGTTGTTTGCGCGTTGTTTGCTTCAAGTTTGCTTAGTAACTAAGTAGTACAAGACCAGTGACCAGACTCAGACCGGAACGTCGAACACGTCGAACACTGAACATAGCAACTTTTACTCGCAATAATCGAATCATTTCACTCACTTTCATCTGCCTGTGATTTTATTCATCAAACACATTGCAGACACATGCAGTCGGCTCCGACGTCCGCTGACGTTGGACACTGCAAAGTGAAGTTCAAACCATAATATGTGGTTTTACGTCAAGTCATCTCTTGGACTTTTCCCAACAGTGGGAGAGCTCGATTGGGCTTGAGAGCAACACCTGGTAATCAACGTAATGATAATACCTGCAGGTCGATGTCAGGTCATATTCAAACCACAAATTGTGGTTTCATCGAGTGATCAATCAGTTTGCTAGCATTGGGATAACCCGAATAATTGTGGGCAACACCTGTTAATCGATGAATCGATGTGACTTCAAAAGAGAGAAGCTGCATCGATTCTGATTTTACTGTGGCCCTGGACTCATAAGGTGAATTCTGTTTTTTTGGCTGTAAATTCTTCGATAAACCTAATAATCAGGCGAGGTCGAGACCGTTCTGTCTGCTATGTTCCTCAAGAGGGAGACCCTGGTTATATTGCGGACCTTCTCCCAAGTGCTTTGAATCTCTATGACAGCGAACATGACCGCTACGATGCTGCTTGAGGCTAACTCGTTTCTGTACTTCTATGCTGCCTATGACCACCCAGCGCGAAATTACAATGCTCCGGTTGATGAACACCATCACGGGCAAGCCACAGTGGAACATCAAGATGAGTTTTGCCGACTCTTAAAAATCTGTCATCACATTTTTAATATCTGCGAGTAAAGGTTAATGATCCAGAGATCGCAGCAAAATGGAGACAGGAGGCGCTCACCTCTGGCACCGATATCACTGCAAAGATGATCGACTGGTGCCTCAATAAGCTCCCCTTACAATCCAACTCCATCCTTTGCACGAGAAAGCACTCTACACGTTAATAGAGCAAATAATCAAGGCCTCGATTCACAGAATATACATGGCACAGGCTCCGTATCCCTTATGACTATGTTCAAAATGCATCTAAGGGAGAAACCAATCCTGATCTCATTGGTTCAGTCGCAGATCAATTAGTCGTAGAGAGTGACGAAGACTGGGACAGGCCAGTGATACGCCCTGAACCGAATGGACCTTTCCGACTACTTGGTCCATTCAAAAAACTCAATATCAAAAATGTGTTTACAAAACAAGGACTGCAAGTGATTGTGATGCAGGCGAACATTGAATTGACTCCTGAAAGACCTGAATACCATGACGGCACTTGTCACTTGGAGGGGCAAATAGTGCGTCATATTGCTCTTTACTTTGCCCTATATTCTGACATAAATTTTTCTTAGAACGAACATATCGTGACTACCTCTGTATACTAATATTACTCTTCCTCCAACGTCACATCATCGACTCTAAACTTTTGTTAGAGCTTCCGGCCCCAAGAAAGTGAGTGGGTAGGATCCAAGAAGTCGGATTTTTCCTGGTTGGGGGAGATCTTTGAGTTTAATGATTATGGTACGGCGGTGCAAACCATGGGGGCGTAGACACGCGTGAAGGGCGTCTGCCCACCTTTCGCAACGTTCTGCTACACCGCGTTAGCCCGTTCAAACTTGCAGACCCCGCCAACCTGGTCATCGCAAAGTCGTGGCGTTATCCTTTGTCAACCCTAACATCAAGATTATTAGGATAGCGAATGTCCCATGCCAGCTCCAAGACAGGTGGTGGGAGTCCGTAATTACTGATTGTGATATCAATCCAGAGTCTTCGTCACCGGATTCGAACACGGCCACACATGACTCGGGCGCCGACTCAGGCAATGCTTCGTCGGCAAATCTACTCAGCCAACTTCCAGTTGAACTGCATGATTATATTGTTCTTGAAGATGTCGATCTTCCGCTCTGTTTGGAAGACGCGAAGGCGATCAGGGAGGAGCTGATGGAAGAACGAAAGGAATACGCGACATAATTCTAGTATAAGCATGGGGAAGTACTTTACATCTCCCTCTGCGAGCATTGAGAACTATGTGGTGTTAAGTACTCTATTGTGAGCGTCGAGGGTACTGCATTATTTGAGATCAACTTTGGACTGGAATTCTAAATGTCATGACTTTTTCTCGGATTATATATCAGCCATACACTGGAGGTCGGACCATTGTGTGTCAAAAGGAGCTTGATGCTCATGATGAGGGCGTGCAACGCTTTTGAAAAGTTAAGCAGTAGCAAGCAGTACTAGTAGGTGTACGAAGGGGTCTGAGCCCTGCATTGACTCTTCAGGGGCCCACACAGGACCACGTGATTTACCTGACATTCAATCTTGAAGAGTCAAGACGTCTGCGCTTCTTGCTCTGCTTATGCCTCCTTCCATGTTCTTTCATGTGTTCACTTTATCTTTATAATTCCTTTCCTTTTGCTGAAGGAGCTATAATGCAATCGATAATGTATTCAACTTGCTGCAAATTATGAACCTGTCTTCGACTCACCTCCGACTCTCCTTTGACGAGTATTTGATGATTTTGTTTAGCTAAAACTAGGAGGAAGCGGTATTTTCAGACACCAAGACAACTTCTATCCGCATAGGACGTATAGGTATGATGTATACTTTCTCTGTCGATGAACCTCCCAAAGATCTAATATCCTTTCATTTGCACAGTACATCATCTAGTTCTGTGGCTTGATTTCGTTGAAGATAAAAACTGTATTACAACATTGCATGCTGTTGCTTATTCTGCCCAAACTATCTGCCCTATTCCTGATGGTGTAATGAAGTACCCCGGCGTTTCTTTCCTGCCTATCGAGACATCAGTTACTTCTGTTCTAAGGGAACCTTTGGCATGTAAACGGAAGCAAGATTTCATTGGTTGACATTTATCCGCGAATTTTTTAATATGATTCGTTTCGCGAGTCTGCTGTTTCGACGTTATCCTTTATAAATTATATATATATTATATGGAACTTGGAACCTGCTGTCTTATTCCGCTATGCGATGGCCGAGTCTGTGAGTCTCAAACTTTTATTCCATACCATTCGCCTTTCTCACCCATCCTTACACAGGCCTTTGTTAAAGGAGCTCCTGCGGTCATGGCAATCTATTATCTGTCTCCGCGTGCCCTTATCCTTGATTGATGGATTGATCTCAGCCTGCTAAAATAGGGTGAACGGTGGGTGATATATGACGAGGTAAAGCCTCGAGGCTGCCTCACCGTTCTTATATCAAGGTGCAGAAATCTAACGCTACATCTACGGTTAGTGGAGGTTTTCGAAGGTTTGAGCTCTTAAGGTGACTAGAATGAAGGCGTTCAATATGACTCAATACATTGTATTGAACATTATTGAAAGCTCCTCTAAACCTTCGAGTCCACTCGAGTATTCTTGCTTTTCAAGTCGTCACCATGCCCGCATTTCGCAATGTTGCGCCCAACCGTCAATTTGGACGACTCGGAAAACATATACCGGTTACTTATGATAGTGCGGATATTGATGTTTTCATTTTCCGTCATTTGCTAATCATAGTCATAAATGTGGTAGAGGATGGCTGGGAAGTCCCCAGTCACGAAGTCGAGGTCGAGCCCTTTGATTACGATGTGCCCATTCCTTCACCTTCCCCTACTTTGCCATGGACCCCTTATCCTGAATACGTATCTCATGCTCTCCAACAAGGGCGAGTTTTGACTTCATCCCTGGTCGGTTCGCCATTCAATGTCGATGCGCCATCCTCCATCATCCCCGCGCGTAGGCGCAGTCGTACGCATTCTCGAGACCCTGGCCATATCCCTCGACCCCGCAATGCCTTTATTTTCTTTCGCTCCTCGTACATCAACGGTGAGATTGCCGCCGGGCAAGGCCAGCAAAATGAACTCAGTAAGCAAGCTGGGAAAGTCTGGAACATGATGTCCGCAGAAGAGAAACGGCCGTTTTGTGAGCTTGCCGCGATCGAGAAGGAGGAGCACTATGTAAAATATCCCGCCTACGTTTATTCCCCAGGACGCATCGGTGTAAAAGGAAAACCAAAATCGTCCAGGGCACGGAATATCGGTGGAGATAGAGTCACCAGTACACCGGTGAAGAAGAAAAAGGTTTCTACCACCTTCGAAGATAGTTGGTCAAGGTCATCCAATACGTCTTCAGGGCCTACCCCCTGCATCGCCGTTCAGCCAGGCTCCTCGACCTGCCAAATCTCAACGTGCAACTGCCCAACGTGTTGTTCAGAGATTTGTAGAGTCTCCGTTGTCTACTCCATCTGCCCGACTGGGAGTCACTCTTATTCCCGACGAATTTCAGCATCCTGAATGCTCAAACTCTAGGGATGATGTTTTTGCCACGCCTCCTCCTCTATCTTATGTTTCTACCTTCTATATTCCAGAACTGGAGCTTACCCCGAGGAGCAAAGAAGAGGTGCACCACATCCATCATGATCCGACCTTGCATATCCTTACTTACTTCCTCGATAGAAATCTTTCGAAGCGGAACGCGAACCTCCTTCCCCCTTACATTCCCACCTTGATCCCGTAACAGGGGAGTACGCATACAGAGATTATAACCACGATTACATGTCAACATCTATGCCTATTCTTCCGCGAATGCCTTCATATTACGAGCATATCGACGACACGCATATTGGCATTCCGTTTATCAATCTTCAAGCATATTCCTATGTTCCAACGCCATTCTCTTTGTTGTGCGACAATCCTTATCCTCACACTGACTTCTTGGCGGCCTTGAACTCCAGCTACACGTTCAGTGGCGAACTTGAAGGCGACTCGGTGATGCAGCAGTACACCGACATGATGGAGATAGATAATGGCCGTACAGAATATTTTGAGATAGAACAGGATCCATACGCATCTACCCTGCAATTTTTCATTTTCGAATGAACACATGAGCAGTCGGATCACCATTTACGGTCTTTGTAAATTTGTACTACAATCCAACCCATTAAACCATCCATTTCTTCCTTCCTTAATGCACCTCATAACTTGTAATTAGACGACTTGACATCGAAGCCTTCTTGTTTAATAAATAACTCTCAAATTCACGAATCTCTTCCAGCTTCGGAGTCATACTAAGTGCAAGGTAGCCTCTATCCAGCCTATTCTGTCCGAAATGGGCGTTGAAAAACAAAATCAATAACCACCATGATAACCTAACAGGCCGCCTTCCTATGGAAATCATCTCTGAAATCATCTCGTCGCGGAAGCCATGCAAAGCTCTTCCTCGTACGATTCCTGGGGTTAACCCTGGGAAGTTGGCATATCTAAGTTCCCTTCCCATTTTCCTTGGAATTATCTGCAAAAAATGGCGCGAGATCACCTTAGAACTTCCATAGCTTTGGTGCACGGTCGACATTGGATACCAGTGTCCCAGATCCTCCGTCATATTCACGGAAGAATGGGCTTCGTCGTTCCTCTACAACATCGTTATCCGTCAAACACACTGGTCATCTTACTGTGTGGGGTGCAGATAGTCCGAATTTTCCGTTACGTGAACCATCTTAAGTCCCATGCTACTTGGTGGAAACATTTTACCGTTAGTGGACCGTGGAACTCAATCCGTCGTCTCTTCCACAATCTCGATGGTCCTTTTCACTTAGATACCCTCGACATTAGTATTATTCCCATTGGCCACGTTGCCCTCGAATCAGAGCCGATACAACTTCCACAACCCCTTAGTCCGAAGGGTCATTGGGGAGTTACGGGAAAGTGAAGGAATAAACTACCCATTATCTACCGCACCCATCGTACCCCAGTCCAATTGCAATTTTGAAATTGGCAACAGAAAGCGCAAATCTCATTGCCTATCTAACTCGTCCTTCGTTGAAGACGTTCAGCCATGAATCCGCATACGACCCTTCGACAATAGACACCCTCGTCAGCTTCCTTGATCGCTTTACTCGAGTAGAGCCTCACGACATACACTTGATATTGGGTTGATTCCCTTCCCTGGACCTATACAGTGGTATGAGGGATTATCCGCGATTACACATATGAAACTCGGCATTTATGGTGGCAGCGAACTACTGGGTATGACGGAAGACTTATTCCGTGCACTCGCAAAGACGTCTGGCACCCTAGTCCTCCCGCATCTTCAAGAATTGCGGATTTTGTACAAGATACGCAAATGCCCTCTTCGTCATTGGGTGACATTTTTAGGGTTGATGAAAACGACAATGAACTTCGGGAGAAAATCTTTGGAAGTTCAGACGATATTACACTTGTAACTGGAGAATTACCCGACCAACCTCCTGTCGGTGAGGTCCACACACGACCACTGAAATCGGTATATGTTCGAAAACTAGGTCGGACACATCAATGGGATTAATGGACGTCGGATTTAAATCCCTAATGCTCTCGTATAGTAATTACCAAGTGGTCGAGTGTTAGATCGTGCAGTTTGTCAAAGATCTTTGTAGTAATATGCGTGGTTGACTGGCATCGCATTCATCTTATCAAGGCGTTAAAACGTTTGAAGCTTGAAAATGACGACCAGGTTGTATATCGATATCGGCCAACGACGGTCTCGCACTGCATTTAAGCAACATTCAAGGTACGTATCGAAACTCTGGAGTCTATTCAAACGAGTCAAAACGAGAAAGAATGGCATTTCAGATAGGAACGAACCTTGTCAGCCAACTCCTGAGTATTGACTCTGGTATTGGGCTTAGGTTTGCCGTAAAGTTTATCTCGACGGGCGTTATCCCAGCGATAAGATATCTGTATAGAAAGTGTCAGTCTTCGTTGCATTTACCGTTGGACAAAGTATCAAAATGAATGAAGAGGTTACCGTCAGCACAACGCAGCAGAAAGCTGCCAGGAAAAGAAGCCCACTGCTGACTTCAGTTCAAGTTGATTAGTTTTCACACTGAAAAAAATAATAAGGACGATACACATACCTGCAAATCCTTTACTGTAGCAAAAAATGTGGTGCATGAAAAGGAGATATTATGTCAAGAGGCTGATAGCGTACATGTATCGTGGCCCTTCTGTTTTTGGGTAGAGATGCGACCCCAGTATACTCCCGCACTGACCAATAGCCATGAACAAAGGGATACCGGTGGCTTTTTGGTCTCCGATCCTAGATTGTGGCCGACTTGTTCATCGGATCAGCATAGTTCTGCTCTGTACAAGTCCAATCATGGCAGACTTACACCAGGCAATAATGAGACCAATAGTCGTGTATGTGCCACTAGTTACGCAAAAGGTAGCAAAGTACCTCGCATGTTCGTTTCCGTGTACAACAAGAAGTAATCTGAATATACGTCAGAAGCTTTGAATAAGGGGTAAACAACGACGGGCGCCAGCTTACAGGTATCCTATTGCACCGATTGCACTTGAGACCGCCATAAGAACACCTCTGTTCTGAATTCTGTCCGATGTGAACGAAAAGGCGATCATGACGACAGCGGATACTACATATGGAGGTACCGTCAGTAATTGAGCAATGGCGTTGGCTGAGCAAGACACAATATCAATATGACACAGAACATGGATTGACCGAAGCACGCACTATGGCCAAAGCTTTGAATAATCGTAGGCAAGAATGCACCGATAGAAGCTAGGGCGGTATTCAATCCAAAATAGATGACACCGGCCACATACACCTAGGATACATTTTTAAGCAGTGCGACACAAGATCGCTGTAGTATAGGCAAGCCGCTCACCCTCCAGTCCAAGAAAGCTGAACGAATATGAGCTTGACATGTCTGGGTGAGCCAAGGGCCATAAATGTAAATGAAAAGACTTGTTACCTTTATTAACGACAGCCCCGACATCCGCAGTCATATACCTGTTCATCCTCTCCATTGCAATCTGACGCTCTCGCTCGTTCAAGACAGTAGTCGACTCAGGGCGATTAGGGAGGAAGAAGTACGTCAGTATTCCTAGAATAATAGGTGGAATACCCTGTACAGGTATTCATGTCAGTCGTCTCCTCGAACCAGCTAGGCGATATCTTGCAAGAAATCGCGTACCTCGATGATGAAAAGCAAGCGCCAGTTCTGCACCGAAGAATGTATATGCTGGACTCCAAAGGCAATGAGGCCGCCAAAGGCGCCCGCCACCGTCGCAAACCCAAACCATAGCGCAAGTCGGAGGCCCAGTTCTTGTTTGGTGTAGAAGAAAGCTAAAATTAGATATGAGAAATGAACAGGTGAGCAAGTAAAGAATAAAATGGACTGCATACACATATACACCGTAATTACAGGGGCGAACCCTGCTTCGAAGATACCGAGTATAACTCTAGCTGCCATGAGACTGGGAAAATTGAAGCCTGTAGCCTGAGAGATTTTATGAGATAGATGTATTGATACGCCGGGCAGGTAATGTTTAAAGTACCATGAGGGTTGAGGTTGTACCCCATCCGATAGCGGCAGCAGCTACAAATGCCCGAGGAGGAACCATCTTTGATATTATACAAGCTGGAATCTGGAAGAGGATCTTCAAGTGGGAAAGCTTCAGCGCCATTGCAGTGTATGGGTACGGGTGCGGAATAAGTGCGCCGGAAGCGCTAACTCACATATGAGAAATAGAAACCGGATGTCATCCAATCGAATAAAACGCCATTTTTGTCGCCCCCAGGACATCTTCAGGTAGACCTTGCAATCGTGCGTTCCCTAGATTTGACCTATCGAGCGCTGCAGTTACCGCATTTCATCGCGTCAGTTGGAATATCTCGTAGGAAAGAAGGGTGGTATGATGGTACAGACATGCAAACAAGTACAGAAGACACGTTATTGGCAGTATGCGTAGGTCAAATTTCCGGACGAGCCGCCGTTCCTCTTCAGTATCCGCGAAGGATTCAAGAGTCTGCTGATGCTGAGACTGGCAGTCTTCTGTATCGGAACCCTGCTCTATCTTTTGATCGTAGTCCTTCGTCAGTTGTGGTTCAGAAGTCATGACGTAGAAGACAAAAGAGGTGAGGTGCGAGGTGGGGCACCAAGGGATCGTACCAACAGGAAAGTGCTTCCTATTATACCTCTAATATAGCCCCATTTCGACCGAGAATTAAATGGTTTACTTACCAATATATGCAAGTCCCCTCGCTTCTTCCTCCAAAATAGCCTGCCAAACATGGCGTACTTACCCCACGGTGATACCTATCTACCTATCTAAATAGACTCTGATTGCTTGCCTCCAGCAGGAGAAATAGCCACGGCTGTTCGAGTTGTAATGGAGGAACGGATGTTCGATAATTCCAGAACTCGCATAAAGATTATAAGTCAGAAGGAATGAATGGACATTTGGCGCTAGGTTTCTATTCGCTTTATCTCGCTTTTAGAGCCCTTGCCATCAAAGTTCAAACTGAGAGTTCAATTCGCAGCACATGCCACTCTGTCAAGGCCCAAAAGATGATTGGCTCACAAGTGACTCTAAACTCAATGTGCCTTCGCGTTCAATTCTTCGTAGCCGAAATGCGTGAGCAACTGCATAGAGAAATTGCTTATGAGCTATGTAGCAGATAACTTACGGCGCCGATCCACCCTGAAAATTTAATCGCAGTTTTGCCTTCGAACAACGGCACCAGTTGAAAGTGCAAGGGTGGTGGGATGACAGAAATAGAATAAGTCGATCGTTTGGTTCGGAATTGGAACAGTTCCACGGGTATTTTGCTGTGCCGTTGATGGCCGAATAATATTCTCGCGCTAGCAACATTCACGGATTTTGGACACAAGGTTTGTGTGCAGCAGCCAAGCTCTTTGCCAGCTCTTACCAGACTTATGCTTCATGACCACCTAAAAATATAGGGTATTTATTGTGACCACCATAAATCACTAGCTAGGCACTCTTTTATCATCAACTGAGGGGATAATATCGGAAGGGGTTTACAGGGCCTCCGAAAAAATAGGGATTGGCCCAACTTATCTATAGATACTCTGAATCTTTGGACTGTTCTCGTTACTTATGCTTATATAGCATTGGGTTCAGCCAGAGCCATCTCATAGATATGAGCTCCTTAGCTACTGTCGTATCCCAGAAGCTTCTACGTAAGAATAAGAGACTCGAGAGGGATACCCGGCAGCGTCAGAATAGCTAAAACAACACTCAGGGAATCCAAAGACCAGGTACCCGGTAGGGGGCGCTTCGTTCGAGTTACATGACCCAGCTGTACAAACGCCAGAGCTGTCCACTGGTGTCGACAGATAACCAGACATACGAAATCTTGTGTGCCTGTGCTTCACTCTTAGATTTCAACGGAAAATCCTAAGCCTCAGGCCTGATGTCATGTCATGCGCACAGTGCCAGTAGAAGCCCAGAGTCTACTATGGTCTGATCTTTGTTCAGGAATCGGTGGCACATTCGAGTGGTGACTAAGTATAAATTGCGATGAATGTACGCAGATCCGCAATCCGGGGAAACCGAAAAGATAAAATGGAATTAAAAAATTGTCCCTCCGAAAGGATATAACTGGAAAACGCAACACGTACTCCTGATTCCTGACCAAGGCACCAAGCTCAAGATTTGAGTGCGAACTAAGTGGTGATCGCTGATCAGCGCAGTGATCCTTCAAAAGGATTCCAAGTCTGGAGAGCAAATCCTGAGAAGTGAGAGATTGCTTTCAGCGCATTCCACCCCTATTCCACATGCATGATATTCATGTTACCTGTGATTGCCAGCCAAATTCCAGAGTGGGGGTCGAGTGAGTCCGGGTTCACGGCCATGAGCTGGCCGCTTGAACTTGAAAAAGCCAATTGGGAATACGATCACATGACTGACGTGGCGCCAGAGAGAAAAATAGGTCAAAAAGAAAGATGACCTGATTCTGAAAGGTGTCGACATAAAAGTCGTCTCATCAACTTTCGTTAATATTCCACACTCCCTTCTCTCCTTCTCCCACCTTCCCACCGTACCTCCTACACCTCTCTGTAAGTGCTCAACATTCGTTTACACTGCTTGCAGTGAGATAGCATGTTAAACGTGTTCCGCCTCCTGTCTGCCTGCGGCGTAAATTTCATGGTTTACTCACTGTGCTGTTTATAGTTTCAACAATATGTCCTCCACTGGTGTTCAGCGTAATGACGGGCGAGTTGAGAACCGTGTCGAGAACTATACCAAGTTCTGGAAAAAGGACCCAACAAAAGAACAGGAGACTGACAATGACAAACGTCTGGACTCTTACACCGAGGTCGTAAATGGTCAGTTGCATCCGATGATTTCTTTTTGACTGAGCTTAACTCTGTTTGTCTTATAGGCTACTACGACGGTGCCACAGAGCTGTACGAGTACGGCTGGTCCCAGTCCTTCCACTTTTCTCGCTTCTACAAGGGTGAGGCCTTCTTGGCTTCCCTCGCCCGCCATGAGCACTACCTTGCTTCTCAAATGACCCTCCGACCCGGCATGCGTGTCCTCGATGTCGGCTGTGGTGTCGGTGGTCCCGCTCGGGAAATTGCCCAGTTCACGGATTGCCAGATTATTGGATTGAACAACAACGACTTCCAGATTCAACGCGCCAGGAAATACACCAAGAAGGCCGGCTTGGAAGACCAGGTCACCTTCGTCAAAGGCGACTTCATGAAGTTGTCAGAGCAGTTCGGAGAGGGGTACTTTGATGCTGGTAAGTGTTCTTTAATTTTGTTGTCTTCCTAAGCTAACGACGTCTATAGTATATGCCATTGAGGCTACTGTTCACGCTCCCAGCTGGGAAGGTGTTTATGGCGAGATATTCAAGGTTTTGAAGCCCGGAGGTGTCGTAAGTCGGAACAAAAATTTTCATTCTCCAAGACCATCTAATGAAATCCCATCAGTTCGGTGTATACGAATGGTGCATGACTGACACCTGGGATCCTTCCATCCCAGAGCATAAAGCCATTGCTCATCAAATTGAACTCGGTAACGGTATCCCCGAAATGCGTCCTCTCAGGCAAGCCCGCGAGGCTCTCAAGACCGTTGGCTTCCAGATCGAACACGAAGAAGATCTGGCTGCCCGACCTGATCCCGTTCCTTGGTATTATCCTTTGGAGGGTGACATCCGAAAAGCTCAGACATTGTGGGACTATATTACTGTCTGGCGCATGAGCTGGAGTGGTCAACTTGTCAGCCACAACGCCATCCGCGTCATGGAGTTCTTTGGTCTGGTGCCCAAGGGCACACACGACGTCGGCGAGTCGTTGAAGGTCGCCGCCGATTCACTCGTTCGCAGTGGACAGCAAAGGTTAGTCCCAAAATATGCCGGCACAAACTCGTTCTGATCATCTTTTTCTGCTCTGTTAGCTTTTCACACCCATGTATCTCGTTGTCAGCCGGAAACCCAGCAATTGATGTCATTATATTCTATAGTAGTTTTTATGTTGCTTTACCTACATACCTATACCCTAGTGCATTACAGATAGAAATGATATCACATATTTAGGATTTGATTAAATCTCGCGGTGGATGAAATGCAACCCGGCAAGTTCCGTTTTTGGAGAGGTGATCTTGTTGGGCTGGGGTTTTGAATGAGTTCCTGGTCTGTGAGATGTCGAGCGATCCTAGGGTACACAAGCCCCGCCTGCCGAAAGCTTACAGCGACCAGCAACTAGCGTTTCTTAAAAGGTAGACAACAACAATCCATACATCCACCCGATCCTTACATCTTTCCCGTATCCTCCAGTAGTCTCCCAGAATTCGAGAGAAGATCCCAGGGCTCAATTCGTGGAGATGCAAAGAAATTCGCTCTCGAAAGGGCCCAGGATTACATTGCGCGGTTTGGTCTACCCGACGAATTCGTTGGTGTAGAGGAACCAGACTCGAGATTCAAAGAGGTTCGTGTTGAATGCCACCACCCCAGCTCATTATCGACGCCTAACATGCATGTTCTCACCAGCAAATTTACAACTGGTTCAAGAACACAGTTGGCCGTACTCGACGGAAGTTGGAAGGACGTCCTCGGTCTGCCAAGAAAGCAGCGGAGAAAGGTAGTCAATGTTCATTATTTTTTCCTCTTGGTTGAGAGTCGGAGCAGCGTTGATTTATGTCACACCAGCTGCAGCCCTCGCCAACGACATTTCTTGGAACCCCACCGTTACAACTCCGAATGTCGTCCCATACACTCATGCCGAGAGCAGCGCAGGAAGCCCAGTCAATGCAGCGCAGACTTTGATATCGCCCATTCAATACGGTGGTCTTCAACCTAGTTCTTCAATGAGCACAGCCATCTCAACCCCAACGTCAGCGCACAATCTGACAACTCTCAGCTTGAGCATCAACAAAAGTACGATGCGCGAGTCGTTCTTGCAGGGATTGGAGTCTTCGACGGTCGCCAACATGGTTCAGACCTTTGTCGTCGCCAACCCCTCGCCAACGCCACTCACACCGATAGTAGATGCTTTGTTCGAGGCTATCTCGACAGACAACTCTTCAAATTCGTTCAACAGGGATCCCCATCAGTATCTGCGGCGCTTCCTGGACGCCTCCGCCTATTTCTCCAACTCTATCGTGCACGCCGGCGTCGCTGGCCCTCTGGCAGGCCCCAGGGCGCTGCAGATGCAGATCCGCAAGTACTCGACCTGGATGCCCACCGCCCCTCCCCGTGTGCCGTCCCAGCGGCCGCCACAGCAAGCCCAGGCCTCGAGCTCGTCCGCCTCGCTCTCCGACGAGATGCAGCGCATCGCGATGGACCGCCAGCGTCGCAAGGACCACATCCAGTGGGCCCGCATCCACGCCGCGGCGCTCGAGCTGGGCATGCTCGGCATGGGCCGGGTCAGCGAGACCGATAACAGTGGCTATGCGTATGCCATGGGCCGGGCCTTCTCGGAGATGATGGCGCGAGATGCAGTGTGGGAGCCCGATGAGGTCGAGTGGGTGGCGGGCATCTGTGTGCTTCGAGCGGTGATAAGGACGGCCATGAGAGGCGATCGGAGGCAGAGAGATGAGTACGACGAGCTTTTGCGAACGTACGAAGGGCGTTGGAAGGAGATCAAGGATGAGGCTAGGCAGGCTGTTGTAACTGTATGAAAACTTTTTACTCTCTTTTGTTTGATTCACTCTTTCTTATATTTTTTTTTTGTGCTGCAGGAGGTCCTGCTTTCCGCGAAAGATGATCTAGCCAGACTGGATGAATCTCTCTCGTAGCTCATATGAAGCTATGTATATTACCCACCAACATGTTCTCCGGCAACCCAAACGGCTCCTCTTCTTCCATTCGTGATGTTTGTACAGTAATACCCTTTTCTTTTCCTTGGTGTAACCTTTTCTCGTTTCAACTATGTACTTGCTTGATAACCTCCGGAACTTAATTTATTTTCCGCAGACTCATTCCCGTTGTATCTCGGTAGACTTCCCTCCTATTTCTGGTATCGCTTCTTTATGACTAGAATTATTAATTATGTACTTGACGAAATGTTACGAATAAATCCGATTTTTATGCTTTCGAGCCCGAGGGAAGACTGGTGTGCCTAGCAAGCTATGCGAGAGGAAATTGGGATGAAGAAGAGGAATCATCGGCCTCCTTATAAATTGTAGCCAAGGTGATTTGTGAACTACAAGGGCCTTGAAGTAAGAGTATACACTGCGAAAGGCCAGCATAAATCAAATGCCCACACTATATACAAAATGCAGAATGAATGAGAACAATGTTTAGACGAGAGTGGGAAAAGGTGGCCTAGTCAGAATAGACCCTCCGAGTCGCTAAAGAGAGAGTTGACCACAAATTAATGTTACGGATAAACATGATTTCTTTAAATACTTTCGTATATTGTGAAAGGCAAGTGAAAGGGCACATACCCTGTGCAAGTCAGTAGCTGTGGAGCCAGTCCACGAATCGCAAATCTTCCTGAAGTCTGTTGAATATTTCTGGGGTAGAAGGCATTACCACATATCATCGTCCTCAAAACTTGTGGTGAAGGAGCCCTTGAAATGCCCACCGCCGATGCTTTATGTCGTCGTACAAGGGAGGCGCCCATTTGTTGAGCAAACCTCTCGCTCGTTTACGGAAGTTGTAGATTGTATCTCCAAGGATATGGGATAATGAAGAGTTGAAATGTGGTGCATCAGACGGTGTACGTTTGGTGTACGTCCGACATCTAGACCCAAATAAACTATGTAAGTAGAAAAGTAGAAAAGTAGAGCTCTTGGAAGTTGGGAGAAACCAAGAGACTAGAGATCACCCGTACGTACACACATATAGATTTTGAACATGCTCCACATGGGCATTCTCTACATGGTGAAGATTCGAGCGATCAGGGACGCCTGCTCGATTTTATCACGGAGTCTGAGCCTGTCTGAGCCTGACAAACCCAAATTGAACAAAACCTCTTAAGATGACCAAAAGGAGGCGTTGAATGATCGTCAGGTTGAAATTGTCTGTTATTTCCGGAGCTTTTGCTTGAGGTTCTTTTTGCTGGGAAACAGTGGCGCTCGAGCGCCGTGGCACTCTACAGTGGTGCGTGGTATGAGGCGGAGGTGTTGTAGTCGACGGGATCCTTGGCCCGCGGCTGAAGGTGTGATACTACAATTAAACCGCTATTGTAACTACTAGCGGCGGAATTGCCAGGGATTTCGCAACGGGACCCAGCGAGTGCCGATACCACTTCTTCATATCCCAAAAAGATTCGTAGGACAAGATGTAGATATAAAGCTTTTCCAGGAAAGGCAGCAGAGATGGTGTGTCGGGTTCAACTACTAGGCGAGAGAGATCGATGATTGAGGGTAAAAGATGGAAAGTTTCTTGAGCTCAGAAGTTAGCTGAAAGACAGTTCTTGAAGAGAAGTGCATTGGTTTGAACGGTTAAGCAAGGATGTAAGTGTAGGAACGATATTTTTGGATAGTTAGTGAGGGTGACATGCTGGGCAGCAAGGATCGCCAAACTGGTAAGAAAGTTATTCGAAACTCCGTCGACGAAGTCGGTATCATGCAGAAAGGCGAATTTGATGTGCAATGTGCACGATTTGTCCACGCTTCTTGCAAGCCAGGGCTTTTCCTGTAACCCGGAGATCGAGCGATGACTGAAGTAATAAAATGTTCCTGTCTCTTGAATATCCATTGTACGAAGGTTTTCCTCGGTCGTAAAGACCCGTAGCTGCTCCCAAGGCAGCAATATTTCTCCCGAGAGTGCCATGCTCCCAGGGTGCACATACCTACACCGAGATGCACATTCAAATGTGACAATCGACCGACTTGACGAGATATTTGTGATTTGGCTATCAGAGTAGCGAATACAGAAAGGAAGGATTTCGATGGTTTGCTGCTCTTCCACAAGCACCATAATTTTGGCCTATAAGTGATGGAGAGACAGGGCAGCCGATCTCCACAGTCTGCTGACTTGGGAAGTGGCCCATGGCAATGCAGGAGAGACTGAAGTCATACGGATGCAGTGCCCACAGGAAGAACGACCCGGAAGAAATATAGATGATTTCTGCTAGAATCTCAGAGGGTAATAGTCGCAGCGGGGATATTATACTAGCTTCATGAGTTTGTATGCACTTCAGGCCTTCTTCGTGACGCTTCAGGCCGGCTTTGGTACCCCAGGCAGGTTTCGAAGCGGCAGAGATTTCATTTGAGACCCTATCAATCGCGTCCTTGATTGGAACTCTTTCCGAATCCGATGGTGGTGTGTTTGAATTCAGGAGATGCGGCACTGGGGAAATAACTTCATCGCAATGAAAGGGCGCTAACTTTGCTGCTTTGTATAAGCCTTAAAACGTGAACTTTTTGGGAAATGAAGTTCGCACCTGCCGCTCTGACGCCAAGGCCGGGTTGAGGCCGGGTGCTGTGTTTTTGAGACGTGCAGCTGTTATACGACTTGTACGACGTCACGTCACCTTGTCACCTTGGGGAGAGCATAAAAAGTGGAGGTATGAAATATGGTTTTCTCATGAGGTACATACATTTCCCGTTGGTCTGCCATAGTGACCCTGTCATTTCACGCTCTTATATTTATATAGACAAAAGGAATCCAGAGGATTTTTCACGGTGGAGAAAGAGAAGGAATTGAGACGGACAGGTATATGTTATTGGAGCAAGCTGTCATCGTCGATATATCTAAATGCCCAAGACGTCTGGAACCGATAGATGAATGGTTGGGATACTATGTGACGGAGCACAGGACAAGCTTGACCATGCCTGTACCGAATTGAACTGCCTCCGTTCAGTTAGAACCTGATATGAAAGTCAATGCCAGAGGAGGCGGCACCGTGCCTCGATAATAGCTTTAATACTTATTCCATTAAGTTCAAAACCGTCAAAAAGTGAACAATTAAAATGCTAACTTCCTGATGTGGAACAGAGAAGTGTACAAGTTGACTAGGACCACTTACAGACTAGCCTTCTAGCAGGTCACTACTTTGAGACGGTTCCGATCGTACGCCCATGCAGGTAACAGAGAAGTGGTACGATGGAAACTTGCACTTATAAAAGACATCGAGTATCTTACCCTCCTCAGTATTGAAAATGTCATTCGAGACTGACCTGTTAGATGTCCATCTGGTGTATGACTACGAGTCAGTCTCAGACTCTGGAGAGCTCGAGAAATGGAGATACGAGTCTTGGTTTTCCCACAAGGTTTTTTCTTTTCTACCAAAAACAGAGATGATAAAGTTGACTCTTTCAATTTAGAATAGAATCGTCTATGCCATCCATGGAGGGCCAATGGCAGGAAGACGGAATTATCAAAAAGCTTCATACCAGTGTATCCGGCCTGGAGAGATATGGCAATGCAATTTCTTAGAAGGTATGACAGTCGTACCTACAGAGTAGAGCGCACACAGTTTGACACCATGTCCATATCTTCAGAAACGGGAACCATCGTCTCTTTGGTTTACGACATCCCGAAGCGCAAGATCGTTACATTTATTGCTTTTTCAAAGGGGGCATTGGGAGCGGCGCAAAGAAGCACTCGGAGACAAGAGGAACGAAGAGGATTTCATGAGGTGGAAGGAGCTGGCAAAGGATGGAATACAGACAGACCGATACCTGATGTCTAAGCAAGCGGACATTGTCGAAGTTTTCCGTGGACCAGGAAGCTTGAAAGCGATTGATCAGACATGGGAGACATTGTAAAGACTTTGAGAATAGTACCGATGTAACACCGGATGACTGCCGAGAAGGATCCATTTCAAATGACTCGGACATCGACACCGCTAAGTCGTGCACAGGTTGAAAAAGGTAGTATCTTCTGGATTAGTTCTATTGGAAGCGACATAAGTCCCGCTTTCTGGCGATGCAAAGATTCCATTGTGTCTGTTGAGGCTGTCTGGTATGAAGGAGGGGAGTAGTCTGGGGTCTGGTCAAGAGCATGGTTGCAGCAATCGAGGTGTGCTTTATACAAACTGAGACTTAATTCTTTCGGCTCCATTAATTTGGTCGAATCGCCAGGAGTTAAAGATGAAGGACTCAGCAAGGACGCATCCTGTAAGAGTTTGATAATAGCCATGAGAGTTTAATGACACACAAGGCACAACCTTGTCTGCGCACAACAACAAAAGACTCGAGTCATAAGAGCTAATAAGTCACTGTGTGTTCGAAGGAATTCCTTCGTGGATAAATGGTGTGAATAGTGAAGTTAAGAGAGAGGAAACAAATTATTCGTGAGACACGAATCTTTGTGGGTGCGGAGGGCTTTGGCGGCTGGTCGCGAGGGACCCAAACGTCGGGTCACGTGAACGACCGGAATCGCGAGAGGCGACGCGAATTGCACGCGATACGCGACGCAAAAGCGAGGTGAGAAGGTTCTGGGCCGCCAAAGGCCTGAGCGCTTGGGAAACCAAGTGGGAAAACCGAATCGGAATCCAAGTGGCTGTACCAAACACTGAAGAAAAAGGGAAGAGGTGGGAGGGATCAAAAAATTGAGAGATTGGGATATGAGCTTTGGAAAAGCGATATGAAAATCTCTGAGAGAGAGTTAGGAGGGCCGAGAGAGGTAGGGAATTCTAGCGGCCCAAAGGTATATATATTTATTGGATATAATACATGAAATTAGGGAAGCTACAGGGGCTGATGAAGATCATTAAACGTCAGGATGGACTCCTAACGAAGACGAGGTCTTAATGAAAATCCCGAAGAGGAATTCTTATTTCTCACTAGTTCCTTATCCGTAGATGAGTTTCGGCTGCGCCCTCATCGCGGAACTTACTGGCTGGATGGTCGAAGCACAGTACCCAATTTTGGTACATAATTATTAATACACATGCGTACACAGACACAAATAATACGAAGGGAGGTTTCTGTTGCTAGAAAACACGTACGATACAATACAGAAACAATACAGTCCGGCACAAGAGAAATTCAACAGCAAGCCCTATGTTTCTGAGTCAGATGGCCATTCATCCCAAGTGGAATTTCGCCGAGCCCTTTTTCTCGAAAATGGTAGGTGGCGACTTGTGGACACGTTGATCGCACTAGTAATCAAGTCATTTCCGTGGTTGTCCTTGACTTCCAGACTGCGTATTCCAGACGCTTTGGTATCCAGCATCTGTTGAATGACATCGTCTTCCGTCATTTCTCTCCAGTGCTGGGCTAAGTGTTGAATATAGACCGATTCTAATGGTCTTCTAGTCCGGTCAACAGACTGAAGTCGGCGGGAATTCGCGTCTGGAATATTGTCATCCGCAGGAATGGTACTTGCAGTGTCACCCGAATCGAGGCCGCTTGTACGCGAAGCTCCGGTTCCAAATTGTGAGTCATGGCAGATGTCACGCAGCACGGACCAGAAAGACTTTGGGATAGAATGCATGTACATTCGCAATTCTCGGAGATGTGGCAAGATCAAGGGGTTAGATGTCCTTGCGAGAGCCTCAAGGAAAACTTCTGAGGCATGTAGCGCATCGTTGTAACCGTAGATGCCGAGTTCCAGATGTGTAATAGCAGGGAGGCAGTCATACCATGGAATAACGAGGGAGCCCATCGTATACTTGAAGCGGAATGTATGTAGAGGAGCTCGAGAACGATCAAGGAAGGCGATGAGTGTGGTGGGTAACAGAAGGTCATGTTGAGCCTCATAGTCCAAGATTTGCAAGAAAGGGAGTGTCAGATAGAGGAGAACATCCGAGTTATCTAAGTCGGGACTGCCCAAAGTCAAAACGCGCATGGAGTTGTGGACGATAGGTGGGTTAGGCAGCGAGTATATGCCTTTATTCCCAACGACGTCTTTGATGATGCAATCTACCAAATTGTTCCCGTTACTAAGGATATGCAATACTTCGTCGAGGTGCATTGACGTTGCGTTAAGACGAGTGAGGTTACTCCACTGAAGAGGAATTTTGTTGATCGGGGTAGCGCAGATGGTAAGCACTCTTGGATTAATGAGTTGCCGCAGCTGCACAGGTTCCATTTGGGTGGTGTTTTCGATGAATATGTGGATATCGAGGGTATCAACAGGCGCTGTGATTTCGCTGTTGTGCATTAGGTCATGAAATGATTTCCATGGGCCACTGAATGTGATATTATTCCAACGAGAGGCATGGATCCTCAGAAGCTGTATCAGACGGGGAGTTGGACGGGGCTTAGTGCTTCCACCTGGTCCCCATAGATGCTCGCCATGGTAACCCACAGATAAAGGAGCGGTGCTGGACCGCTTTAACCATTCCTCCATGATATTGAGATGAGATTTGTGACTCCAGGCGTTGATAGTCAAATTGGTCCACAGCAGCGGTAATCCCAAGGTAATATCCCGCCATCTCTTGCAAACAGCCCCCAGAAATAGAGGCGGACAGTGGAAATATCCTGTAGGACGATCCCATTTCAACAAGGTGAAATCTCTCAGTGTGTCGGCGACGAGGAGAAATATATCGGTCACGATTTCAACGGGCAGACGACGAAGGATTTGATCATGGTGGGTGTTGACCTTACTTTTCATCGTCCATCGTTTTTGTACGAGGTTTATGAGTCGATCTTGAAGGTCTGCTATCTCTGCATCGAGTTCCTCGAGCTCTGGGCAAGCCCCACAGGATTGAAGGGGACATTTAGATGCAGTATAGTCGTGCATAGCATGGCAATCCATGAGTCGGCATCGATCGCAAGACCGTGGCATTGAACGGATTGGAAGAGGAACAGTACCCCAGCTGTTACTGTTACTCTTTGGTGGGTGGCGCCGCATTTGTGTAAGGTGTTAGAGATGATAATACAGTAGTGATGAGTTGTGTGTTGATTATGGTAAGAGCTCGACGGGAATTGGATGGGGGTGTGTGCTTGCCTGGGCGGATTTCTGGGCGCTTGATAAGACTTTCGCAATGGTTAAGGTGAGAAAGATTGAGAAACAAGACAAAGAAGATGTTAGAGTATACGTTTTTCCCTTTCTTAGGCTTCTCTCGAGCTGCGACAAGAGAACCACCACGGTGACTATGAGGGACCTCGGAAGGATTGGCTCTTGGTCATCCGGCCAAATCCGGTTATCGGTGGCGTGGCCAGCATTGTCATAAGGCTGACAAATTGTGATCGCGTCGACGCGTTTTGGAACACAACGGTAACGTGACTGAAATTTCCAATTATCGTCTTTGAACTGTCCAGTGTCTTGTCCAAAACTACTTCAATCCAGTCCTTGTACACCAGTGCATTCATCCATTTTTTCTCTCTCAGAAATGTTGGCTACTGAGGAAGATTATAAAAACTCAGAAACAAATTCCAACATCGTCGACTGTGATGTTCTAGAAGCTGCGAAAGAAAATGTTCAGCGACTTGCCACTGGGCGTCGCGTAACGGCTTTATCAGCTATCCTTTCAACACCCCATGCCCAAAGAGAAGCGAAATTGTCTGTCACTAGAAACCGACTCCGCATCAACGTCGAAATTGCGCTGGATGATGAGGACGGTGATCCTTTGGAGGCATACTGTCGTCTGGTTTACTGGACAGTCGAGAACTACCCTCAAGGTCAATCCGCAGAGTCAGGCCTGGTTGAACTCTTGGAGGAGGCCACTAGAGTCTTGAAAGATGACAGAGAAGGAAAGTGGAGAGGGGATCTCAAATATCTCAAGTTGTGGCTACTTTATGCCAGTTATGTGGACAGACCAACGCTCATCTACAAATTTCTAATCGCGAATGATATTGGGACGGAGTTTGCCTTACTATATGAAGAACACACAGCTGTTCTTGAAAGGGATAGTCGGTGAGTGGAGGCTTTATGTATTGTTTGCTTAGATGATTGACCGACCTGCTTGAAACAGTCGCAAGGAAGCAGATGAAGCTTATGCCCTCGGCATAGCAAGAAAGGCCTTTCCTCTTGAACATCTCCAAAGCAGATATCAGGATTTCCAAAAACGCATGATGACAAACCAATATTTGCCAGATGTTCAACCAGTCGCCTCTACATCCCAAAAACCAAGGAAAGCCCTAGCGACAACCGCATCATCTGTCCCTGCATCATCTTCACGGCAGGCTGTACCGCGGACTACTCCAGTAACCAATCCTGGTATACCATCTTCTTCATCGAACAGCCGCATCCAGATATTCGTCGACCCCACTGGATCGGAGGCACAGGCAGCAGAACATGCCACCAATGAGTGGAATGATCTAGGCACACGTAAGACCAGAATCAGGGAGAACGTACCTGAGGTCAAGAAATTGGCTGGGTCAACGCTGAAGCAGGCTGGACGTTCTAAGAGAATAGCAGCTAGTTCAGGCTCTAGAGCTGCTGCTTCAGGCTCAGGATCAAAAATCGTGCCGTTCCGGGACCCGGGACCAGGAGATATGCCACCTCCCCCTGTGCCAAAGAAGAAGGATCAAGCAGGGCCGGCGAAAGCGCCTGCGGGGGCTTCGTCCCTTTTATTGACGAGGAAGCAGAGTCCGCGGCGGTGGTACCTCCTACGCCTAGCTTCACCCCGTTCCGTGATGAAGTAGGTGGACTTTCTCTCTTATGACCGTCAATGTGCGACTGACCATGTCGTTATCTTGATTTTAGTCCGCAGCTGCTGCACCTGCTGCAGTCATGCCTATTGCTGATTCAATCATGAAAATTAAACAGGGTGACTTAAAGGCACCTGCACCCACGACAGAGGCAGAGGCTCTCCGCAAGGATCCCCTGAAAAATTATGATCAAGGAAGCCTTTCAAGCCTGCAGTTGGAAAGCGATTGAGATTTTTCTTTTCTTTTGGATTCTTCATGTGACCTTAACGCCAATGGTTCGTTTGCCTCACTAATACCCTTTAATTTGTCAATGTAGATTGGAAGAACCTATCCAATGTGAATAATATACCATGGAATGTTCGAGGCTGTGTTCGAGGCATTAGGGCGAATGGCTCGATGATTTATTCTGAGCATGAGCAAGATAGCGCGACAGGTTTGTGACTCCTGGGTGCTTGTCCATGGGAACCACACTCTTTCCAGCTTTCCGACGTAATGGAAGTTTGGGTGGCTTACTTCAGCTAAGTACGGTGTCCTGCGGTAAATTATCACCGTGTTGTGCCCCTCTATCCTTGTAGGCCGATCAGCGAGCGTGGGGTAAAGGCGAGCTGCCCAAACAGCTTTCTCTTAATCAATTTCGCAAACCGGAGCCCCGGAGCCCAGCTGTTCGCGAAAACCTAACTAGGAGTCATGGACTACGTCATGCACCCTCATTTACTCGATTCTCGATTCCGTGCATTGGTTACTAATCCTTTATAGAATTAATAAGGCGGCGATGTTTATAGCGGAATAGCGAGGACCACGGTGTGTCAGTTAAATTTTGTGGCGCCCCAAAATTTTATTCAATATGATATCTACCTAGGATTGTGCTAGCGCATACATTTGTTGGGCTATTCGCTAGATGATTTGACTTGGAGTTGAACTATTCGCAACTCCTGGCAGGAGCCGCCACTGTCGCGAGTCGCAGATGTATGGTTCTGTCATAGAAGTCTTTGAACATCCGCAGCGTTTTCTGTACTATTTTCTCGAGTTCCACAACAGAAAACTTGGTCCAGAGTGCCTGTATTCCATCGGAGAATACGCTGAAAAGAGAAAGCCCCAGCACATAACTTTCATTTCGTCCTGCAATTACTTTGAATGGGACCTCGCGGACTAGGTTTGAGTAAGTCACCCTAGCTTAGCTTTTGATCCATCCCAGAAGGCGTATTGCTGATACCACCTTTAGAAGCATTTACTGAAGATTATCTAATGCACTATGCTTCAACATCGAAGGTCTTCGAGAAGCAGTGAACGAAGTAACACCGCGGTTATCCAATGTTGACAGCGAAATGAATTGCCGCTCATTTGATCCTTGCTTCTTGCTGGCAGTACGGTATAAAAGGACATGGATGGTGATTTTGACACACCAGTCATCGTTGTTAAATCTGCTCTGCGGTTCCTCTCCTCCCCACCTTCGGTTCAGTCAGACAGACAGATCCTTTATCATCATGATGTATCACCGCTATGTTCTCGCAATGCTTGTTTTCCTCGTTTGCCTTGCTACAGCAGCTCCAATACTCATCAGGACGGATTCTGTTATAACGAGCGAAGACATTTCGACGCCTTCGAGATTACTTCAGCTGGTTCTCCCTGCGGTTGATGGACTTGCAGAGGGGATGAATTCAGAAAGTGTCGAGGAATCATTTACACCGACAAAGTACTTCATTTTTTTGTTCGAATGATCTGTGCCTGACAGGGCTCTCAGAACAGGGACTAGGAATTTACTCGATATTCTACAAAGATATAACGGGTGGTCGTCATCTCCACTACCTAGCCATTCATCAGTACCCCTCCGTCGTCGATTCGCGCGTCGGTAAGTTCATTGTTGAATATTTCTTAATATCAACAGACGACTGATCCTATTTACAGACGCCATGGTCACCCAGTATGCTAAAATTTCTTTCAGAAAGAAATGGAATTCTGATCAGTTTTCTGCAGTGAATGATTTTGACTTTTGAGTCGCGACGATGGCAGGTAAAGGGATTATTATATCTTCCTAGATAATCAAACTCACCAACCACATCTTGTTTCAGATCACGATAGATGACTACAGCAGTCTCAAGACTTAGATCAACGTATACCCATTTTTATGTCAACAACGATAGAACGATACCCAGGATATTTTTTGTTCAAGGGGGTGCTTCTTTACGCCTTGCCAACACGCAGATACCTCAAGGCTTGCGGAGAGAAGAGAAGGGGAGAGTCATATTGACGACTGGATAGCACGACTTTATTTTATTTTGGGACATGATTGCGATGAGGAAAGGGGTAACGAATGTTGTACATACATACAAAATTGAAGTGCGGGAGACATCAGGTCTCCTAAATTTGACACCGAGTTGTTTCGGCATGATGTTTTGTGATGACATAAGCAGTAGATAGGGAACTTTTTTGAAGTGGTTCTTCAACTTGGCCTGGCACCATCGTCGAGGCGGTCTTCAGCTAGGACTCTCCTATTCTCCATAGACGGCCAAGCTGTCGCGTGGTCCCTCTAATTATCTCTTTTTTACTCTCACTATACACGTATTGCTCTAAATCAACATGGATCCCAGCTACAATCAACAGTTCCAGGAATCAGGGCCTCGTCCTCACCCTTACCTCCATGAACCTCTCTTATATATCACTAACATTCCGCCTTATATTTCCGATGAGAACCTTGCGATGGCCTTTGTGAACTGCGGACCTTTCAGGCCCAAAATTCAGCGGGATGGCTCTCCAAACCCGCTCGGGTACCATTGAATTCAAGTTCCTTGACAAAGGTATGCCCAATATTCACTCTACCTTTCGCGTCAATTTTCATTGATATCTCTTACCTCTGTGTAAATTTACAGCCGAGAAAGCTCTTACGATTCTCCAATCGCGTAACATCCCAGAGACCATGCCGCCCGTACCGTTGGTCCTATCACCCTATCCACCCACGAACCCACCCACGCCCTTACCCCACCGTCTGCCTTGCCGCGGCTTGTAAAACAGTTACCCAGTGGCTACACGGACTCCCAGCTCTACGACATCTTCCGACCCTTCGGCGCCCTTGCTTCTGCGCACACACAAACACAGTTCGGGCCAGATGTGGCGATGATCGAGTTTTGGAACGAAGAAGACGCTATTCAAGCAGAGGAGGCCATGCACTGCTCAGAAATTGAAGGGCAGAACATTTCTGTGCAGCTGTATCAGCCTCTGAGGCGTAGTATGAACAATTTGCCCGAGTTTAATGTTGCGGCTCCAACGTTTATTCCTTCGGGTCTGTCATATTCGCCTTATCCGGCACAGGTTAGTTTTTTCGACTTTACCTTAATCTGACTCATTAACACTATATGAATACAGTATTCACCTCATTCACCTCCCCGAGGAAATCCTTATTCGCCCGTTCGATCACCAATACAAGCTCCTGTGCCGTTTATGCATGGCCCTGGACAACAAGTGCAATTGGCACCTTCAAACGGTCCAGGATCAAGTAGCCACAGCGGCCTCATTGATCCTTGTAACTTGTTTTGTAAAGTAAGTCTATTGTTTGGTCAGTTCAAGATACGATAATGATAATGGTCTCTTGCTTAGAACCTCAGTCCTGAGATTGATTCCAACAGTCTATTTGCGCATTTCAGCCGGGTAGAGGAGTATTTTTCCTTTGATCGTCGGCGGTGATTACTTACTACTCTCTGTTTTCTAGTTTGGTCAAATTGTCAGGTATATGCGTTGAGCTTATTCTTTGTATCGGTACTGATCTATACTTCTTCCAGCGCTCGAGTTATGCGTAATGAACACGGAGAAAGTCGTGGATTTGGCTTCGTGTCTTACCATCAACCAGAACACGGTAAATCTACAGTCACGAGACCTTCTTCATCAAGTGCTTAAGCTATTCAATCCAGCCAATGAAGCCTTGCGTGTAATGAATGGAGCACAACTAGGCAGCAAACAGATTGTGGTTCGCCTGCATGAGCCTAAACAGCTCCGACAAGAAAAATTGGCACACCGATTCAACAACGGACACCCAAGAAGATCGTCAAGCGGAGCTACTAGTCCAGCTGCATCTGAAGCCGGCGAAAGCTATAGTGGATGGAACAGCCCGCATATGTACTCCCCACAGACGCTCGGATCTCCTGCCCTGTCTCCTAAACTGGTACATTTTGATCGTCCTGATCGGGGACGAAGAGGGTCTGCGAGTTACTACACCGTGCGTATTTCATGTCGTCTTTGATATGATTAGGTCTAAATGACACTTGCAGGCTGCTCTCAATGGTACACTCGGTGTTCCCATGACCTACAATTCGTTATCTGCTTTATCTCCTGTAGTACGAAAAGAGGTTCTCACTGGAGAACTCAGCCGTCGTGTCAAATCAATGGAGGTAGTGGAAGATGGAGCCGTGGACTCGATCGTGGAATCAATCGTCAACCTCTCGCTCAGCAATGTTCTTCAGTATCTTGACGATCCAGCGAAGTTGATGGATCAGGTAGAGAACTACAAGGGCAAGCAACCCAAGGCGGACACGCCCGAGCCTGTATCCACTGGGACGGTGTCTGACAATGCATCTCAAGACTCGCGACTTCTCGATACCAATCCTGCAACCGCCAGTGCCCCAGAACATCCTTCTACACCGGTATCAGTCAGCCCGTCATTATTGACGCCACCCCGCACTTCATCTCCTGCTGGATCGGTCCCACCGGTATCCGAACGAGACAGAATGTATGCGGCCATCGCCAAATTGGAATCGACACGGCAGTCGGAATTAACTGAGCTGATCATGAGCCTTCCGAAACGCGAACGAGCGATGTGTCTCTTTAATGCTGAGATCCTTCGTCTTAAGTTGGTCGACGCGAAAATGGTGTTGGACAGCGATGATGGGGAAGAGACCACGGAACAGGTGACAGATACGCAGTCCACCAAGTCGGCGCCAGCACCTGTGCCCGTGACGCCTCAGGCAAAGAAGATTGTGCCCCCGGAGGTTTCGCCTAGGACACCTGACTTGTCGTCTCGAGGACCGTCGGCGACGGCGTCTCCTACTCCTGTTACTCCTGCAGGTAACTCTTCGACCACCACGCATACGATCGCTTCGCTTGCGAGGTTGCCTGCTGCTGAGATTATCAGGCTCGCCAGCTCTTCTTCGGCCACTGGCCTTCCCTGCCCAAGGCCGACCCTCTCATTATTCAGGCTACCGATTCGTTCATTGATGGTTTGTTGGACAAACAAGTTCAAGTTCAGAAACAAGCTCTTGGAGAGAAATTGTCAGCATTTTTGGCTTTCTCATTTTATTTCTCTCGTTTTGACTGACTTGATTATATTAGATTCAAAGTTATCAAGTCTTTAGGTGTCAAAGGGGCGGTAGGTTTTCTGGTACATCCTTATTGCTTCGGTGGGTGTTGATTCTCTGAATGTCAGCCTAAAATCACGATTGCCCTCCTGGATCAAGAAGATCTTCGTGCCCTTGCACATCTGATGAATAGCTATACGCCCGTGCTCAAGGAGAAAGCACTCAGTCTTGCCGTCACCAAGTAGACTAGTCATCGGATCCATTAACCCTCGATACCCCATTCCATTTCCACCCGTACCATTCAAGCCTTCCGCTCTATTCACGACGATTCTTGCCTTTTATATTCCACCTTCTTCCGCGGGGCACGGTTGCCACCCTATATCATCATCATCATCATCATCATCATCATCATCCTCTTTCCGATCCTCTGCCTCCTTTCATCGACGCTTGCATCTCATTGAAGAAATTTCGGAAGCTATACATTCAACCATCTTTATCAATTTTTTGTCCCTCCTTGCATGAAATTCTACACTACTATACGCAAACCTGTCTTCCAAAAGTACTCTGTCCTTTTCCTTCCTTCCTTTTGTCTGTGCCTATTCTATACATCGCCTCCCGCTCTTTTTTTTATTCACGTCCGATGAAATATTTTTGATTCTTGATCTTCTTCCACTCTGTTTCTTTTTACGACCCGTAATGACCAGACAACCCCCTTCAGTTACCAGATATCTAGCTAGTACCCATTTCCATTCCGGATCCAGCCCCTATTATTTGTTTAGTTGTTCTTTTTAAGTATTTTTTGAAAGTAGACCGCCGTCGTTGCGCGTTCTGCGTTTCTTTGCATGCGTCTCGCCAGTGAGTGCATCACACTTAGACTTAATCGTCGCTTAAAAAATGAAATCCGGAGAAATGCGTCGGTTGTTTGGATACTACGCCCACACGATTACTGAATTGTCGTAAACCCGAGGTTTCTGATGCGATAATTGTAGTTCCAATTTCTGTAGGAAGGCTTCACGAATCTCACCGTAAATATGCAACCTGTGATCCGTTACGTGCACACAGTGTATACATTTGTAGTCGAATTCGTGGAGGTCGTGAGAACAAATTGACATCCAAATCGGGTAATTGACCTTTGCAGGACCCGACCCCTATGAGCAGTCGCGTCGCGCAGCAACAACCAACCTCGAACACTGCCTGATCTCCTCAACGATCCCAGCATCAAACTTCCAATCCTCTCATCGGTCCTTCATATATCTCCTTTACATACCGAGTAACGATATGTCTTTCAAGAAATCGGGGCTGTATCCCCGAATCCTGTGACCACCCGTGGAGTTTCGACGAAGCTTAGTTCAGGCAAAGACAAGATCGTGTACACGTCTGGAAGAACGGTGTTGGTGAGTATGCGCCCTTGTGTTAATCTAGTGCTTGCGGATTGACTTTTGATGCTTGCAGATTCGCGATCTGAAGGTTTGCTTAATGATTGCTTTCAATCTTTGATCTTGTTGCTCAAGAGATAGCACCGCAGAATCCAGGACTTACAACATCGTACTCTGGTCATATCCAGAATGCTACTGTGGCACGGCTCTCTCCATCGGGGTACTACTGCGCTTCTGCGGATATCACTGGAAAAGGTCGCATCTATGTTTGTATGCTGCACTTTGAGGCGGTTGCTGATCTGCTTACTGTGTTTTGACAGTCAACGTGTGGGATGTGGTGGGAGAAGATCAGGTCTTGAAAGGAGAGTACAGAGTTATCTCTGGAAGGGTGTACGTCTTTGCTGGCCTTTGTATGCTTGTGGATCAAATGCTGAGGATGGTCGTTTAGGAACGATCTATCCTGGGACGGAGAAAGCAAACGAATCATCGCTGTGGGAGACGGAAAAGAGAAGTCAGTGAACCGACAAACATATCGTCCATGAAACTGAGCTTTACGGATGAGGTTAGATTCGGCTCTGCCTTCATGATGGACACCGGTTCATCCACTGGAGAAATAATTGGACATTCCAAGGTCAGTTCAGGCTGCAATTCTGATTGGACATCTGTTCACCGCTCTATTCTAGGCGATAAATGCGGTGTCTATCAGACACCAAAGACCTTTCCGAGCAGCAACGGCCGGTGACGACAATGTCATTGTCTTCCACACAGGTGCACCCTACAAGTACGAAAGGGTATGCGCCATGATTTTCATCCTTTGTATGCGGTGCCTAACACAACATCCCAGACAATCAAAACCCACACCAAATTTGTTCAGGATGTGCAATACGCACCATCGGGTGATCACTTTGCAAGTGTTGGTTCTGATGCAAAGATATTCCTCTATGATGGTAAAACTGGGGACACTGTCGCAGAATTTACAGATAACCCACATAAAGGCACGATAGTATGTTGAATGCCCTTCATGGAAACAGGTTCAAAACTAATTTGTCTAGATGGCCTGCTCGTGGAGCCCAGATAGCAAATACTTCTTTACTTCATCTGCAGATTGCACAGTGAAACTCTGTAGGAGCACAGTTGTATCTTCTGCTCGAGCATTTCTCTTAAAACTACTCTATTAGGGGACGCCCAAGCTCAGAAAGCTACCACCACCTGGACCGTTGGATCTGGTGTCAACCACCAACAAATGGGTAACACCTGGAGCGGCGAAAACGACCTGGTGTCCTTATCGATGTCGGGCGATCTCAATGTTTTCGATCCTAGGACGGGAGACAAACCTGCTCGCATTCTAAACGTACGTCTGCGTCTGAGCAAGACACCGTCTTTTCCCAAGTGTAATTTGAACCATCTGAATCTCTTATTCGCATACTACATACAGGCTCCCCAAAAATCTATCACGGCAATTGGACCGTCATCCTCTGGCACTTTTTGACAGGGACAGCTGATGGTCGTGTGTACTCTAACTCTTCGTCTACGCAAGAAACCAAAGTACTCGCGGGCGAGAGCCACTCCAACAACGTCTCTGGTCTCGCCACTTCCAGCACGGATGGGACGACTTACTCTATTGGCTTCGACGATCTAGTGCGAGAAATTTCAGCTGATGGCTCTAGCTTTGTGTAAGCTTTTTTAGTGGTTCTTGTTTTCCTTGCATTGACCATGAATAAATGAAACTACTGAACTCTAGCCCTGCTTCAGCTTCAACCGGCGCCCAGCCAAAGTCCATCGCTGTGGCTGGAGATTCGACCGTCTTCATTGCAGAGATCGGCAAAGTAGAGGCGTTCCGCTCCAACCAAAAGGTGTTCGAGCAGAAAACATCTTTCGAGCCCAGCGCTACCGCTGCTTTTGGGACTCTTGTCGCTATCGGTGGGGAGGTACGTCTGAAGGATTTTCTTTCAGGTGGTATGGTATATCACTAAGCCAAATTCTTATATTGATATCTAGGATCGGAAAGTCCGCCTTAGCGAATGGGATGGGAAGGCGTTGAAGGAAGTAGCGGTTCTCGAAGGTAACCAGGGGGCGGTGTCTGCTCTTGCCTTCTCGCCTGATGGGAAGTACCTGGCGTCTGGCGATGTATGTGCTTTTATTCTTTTTCTTGATCGTATGCGCACTGATTGATCAACGACTTTCTTATCATCACTATTTTTGCACTCCAGTCATCAGGCAAACTCATCCTGTTCGATCCTAAAGAACGCAAGGTATTCCTATCTTATGCGCTCTACATACGACGGTCTCTGACATTTGCCCCCTTCTTTCATGTCGCCTTTCATCTCTTCTTCTTGCACTAGCTGATCACCTCGCGCTGGGCACACCACACCGCACGGATCAACACTCTCTCTTGGACCGCGGATTCCGCGCACTGTGCCTCGGGCTCTCTGGACACGCACGTCTATGTCTGGAGCGTGGCCAAGCTAATGAAGAACATCCCAATAAAGAACGCCGGGCCCGGGGGCATCAACGGCGTGCTGTGGGTCGATGGCGGGGTGGGCAAGGGGGCAAGCTGGTGTCGGCTGGGTTTGATGGGTGTGTGAGGGGTGGGATGTCGTTTTCCATGCGTAGAATTGGATTGAAAACGATGTTATACCAATACCACAACTTGTGCGGGTGTGTTCTGACGTTGATGGAGCAAGGGGCGCTGGTATAGGACAGTGACGCGTAATACTACACATAAACCTGTGCCTATATCCTGCGACCGCAGATTACTGGAAGCATACACTGCGATATGTAGAACAATATCTTCAAAAACGAGGGATATTAGCAAGTAAAAAATAAAGAAAGATACAGTGCGATTGTGGGGACGACTAAAATTTTGGTCACAGCAGTACATAACATATAAGTACCAGAGAAAGGTAACTGACTAAAAACTAACTGCGATTTTGTGTATAGCGACGATGAGACAAGAAAAAACATAACGATTTGATAAAAGTGGGGGCAACTAGGTAAGCAAATTGCAAAATTTCAGAGGAAAAGTTGTACGGTGGGTGGAACCAAAAAGAAAAGAGAGAAAAGAAGTATGTATGTATGGAGTAATATTATAAGTACGTAGCATAAGGGAAATCGAGCCCTTTTCTAGACCATATCTACATCTTGGGCAATTTCCGTGCTGGTCGATGCGCCTGGGCCTGTGGTTTCCGCGTCACCCATGAAAGCGTCAAGCTCTTTGTCGAGTTCTTCGGCCGTTTTAGGTTTCTTGGGGCCTTTAGGCGCACGAGCGGACGGTGCAGCACTGCGGGCGGCATTACCAGGCCCGCGAGCAGGTCTATTGCGCACTGGTCCAGCGAATGCACGTCTACGAACAGATACAATGGATGGATGGACCATGAGTCAGTAAAAACTATCTCGCCACGCTGAGGGTTAAGGTTAGATTGTTTTGGGACGTACGGAGCCGAGGGGACTTTGATGGATGAATCATCTGCAGCGAGGCGTTCTGCGAGTGGCGGTTTCTCTATCCTGTTGAGGAGCGACGTTGTTGTCGGAGCGCTTGTTGCGCGGCGAGGGGCACGGGGTGCGCGGGGTGGTAGGCCTGTGTCGTATGCAATTGACATCGGCTGGCCTGGTGAAGAAATTCAAGTCAATATTACTGAATTAAAATATTTGGCAAAAGGAAGGGAGAGGACAGGATAGGAGGGCGATGACATGAAGGATGATAAAGGGTTTGTGCGGGGTAGGGGTAGGCTGGAGAATAGGATCGCAAGAGAAGTAATCAGATGTAACGCTTACCCTTTGCTAGATAGCCATCGAATTGCTTTTTCGCGCGAGTTGCTTCGGTGGCCGTTTCGAACGAAATGATTGCTGAACCGCTTGATCGGCCGCTGCGGTCGTACTGTTGCATATACATCGTTCGTGCATTCCGTTCATTGATGTTGTTGATTTTGAGGTGCAAATTTGAGGCCCAAAAATGGGATATAAGCGTGAAGAGGGTAGAGAAGGTCGGTTGATTGGCTTTGGATTCTCTTAAATGAGGTGAAACTCGGTGGCTTGTCGTACCCTAAGTAGAGGCTCGCGAACGAGCGTGCCTATTTGCCCAAACACAGACTAGAAATCAAATATGTGCGAGAAAGTATTGTCAGCATGCAAGTCGCGACAGAATCTGATGATCCGATGCAAGGAAGATGTAAAACACACAGTAAGGTCTTTCGGGGTGATCTCGTAATGCAGGTTGGAGACTAGCAGCTTGTTGTTAATGCCTGCTGGGCCACTTGGTGCCGGGGTGCAACGCGATTGATGGGAGCTCTTCCTCTTGCGGGGCCGGTCGGAGCTTTGTCGTGTACCCATTGACCATCTGCTGGTCCTCGTGCTGCAGGACGCTAAAGAACGTTGCATGCATAAGTCAATATTGATGAAACAGCCAACAAAATCAACGACTACGAACGCTGTACGGTTTACGTTGGGCGGATCTGGATGCCATTTTGAATGGAAGAACAAGAAAAGCAGCAAGGACCAGAAAGGGGGCGGAAGAAAGACAGAGGGAGAAAGAAAGAGATGCTGGCACGACCCAACCCATATACTCCAAAAGGGAAATTAATCCACGGCCACACCCACCCTTTACGTAACATGTGTGTGCCTCAACTCCAGTCTTCTCTGTTCTAGCCCGTGATTGCTCTTTTCTTTCCAGTCATCTCTCTATTTATCCTGCTCTTGTCTTTGCATATCATCTATGGCTCTGCTATCTAGCTTAGGGAAAGACATAACGATCCACCGTGTCTACAGGCTTGCAGATTAGTGTCTCCGTGCCTCGATGTGATGTGTAGCAACGGCATGAAAGTTACGTGAACGTAATCTAGAGATATCTGGACGGTCTACCCGGTTTCATGAAGTCTATTTGGGACAAGGCAGTCGATTCTATAGTCTTTCTCCCTGTTGCCGCTGTGGGACAATTACGCCGAACTTCCGTAGTGCGTGCGATTGCGGTCTTCATTGATACTTTACTATGGACACTGTCCACTCGACCACTCTCAATACACACTTCTTTCGTACGAGGCCAGAGGATCGTCAAAAGACTCACATGTGATGTGATAGATGATGCTCTGGTAGACAGATACAGACACCGTCGTGCCTAAGTACTGGACGCATTTCCTAGATTGAACGGTGACCAGGTCGTCTCTAAATTCAGTTCCGGATACTCCACCCGCGACTCACTCAGGTTGAGCTTGACTGCTAGATTCTGGATACTTGGCAGTGGCTTGGCCTGTTTTCTGAAATGTCGGGCTTCTCGTACAAGGGATACCAATTAGTAGCAAGGATACTGTGGACCATCTCGGGCTGCTCATCTAAACGATCTAACAAATCTGACATGGGAAAAATCCCTAGAATACTCGCTAGCCATTCCTGCCCATGCATAGTATAAAATGACGATCACATTTTTGTCTTCGACCCATCGCAAGATTAAAACAACCAGGAGAAATATCTGCATTCAAGCAAGTAGCATTCCTTCTTCTACGTTAATCCCTGACAGGTAATGTACCCACATCTGTTTTGAACTGTCAAGCAACGATAACAAATGATATAGGCAATTGAACTCACTTCATGAAAAGAGGTATACTTTAGCAAACTAAAAAAAACCTAGTTGACCGGTAATAGTTTAAAATCAAATGATTTGCCCATAATGAAAGAATGAAAAGCACCTCAGTGGGGTCGCTTGAGCGCTTTAGGAGAGTTTTATCGGCGAATGACTTCAGTATGATTTTCTTGCTACATGACGCAATAATCACGGTGCTTGCGAGTGACTGGAGTGCGGTGAGGAAGACTCCGAATCCGATACTGGATAAACCGCCGACTACCACTACGATCTTTCCTTGTAATGTAGCTATTGAAAAAGTTTCCAGTAGATTTAAAGAACCAATGCAAGGTTAAAATTTACAATATGTATATAGCTTCAACTTTGATGCGCCGCGCGTACCCGTTTTTCGACATCTCTCCTGTGTTTTGTATACCTACAAATTTTCTGCCAGTAATGGGGCTTAATCAGTGAACATACGTAGCCGTTGAGCCGTACTTGGCTGATGGTATGCCCCATTTGCACTGTTCAAACCATCCAAGTGCCACTGCATAAGTGATAACATCAATTAAATCTGTGAAACATCTCATCCTCCGTAGTGAGGCTAGACAGCTGCCACTATTCAGTACTCTGTACTTTTACTTGGTGATTTGACGACTGTTCATACTTGAGCCGCGCCATCAAACTCGTAGACGCCCAAATAAAACTCTCATGCTTCCATTTCGAGATCGTTATCCTGCTTAAGCCACTTCCCATTTTTAGCGCAGAAAGGAATGACTTACGGCTATTGAATTGTAAAGAGAAATTTTTGCCTTGAATATCACACCGAAGCCATTCACTTGGTCTTAAACTATATGGAGAGCGACCCCGAATCCAATGCCGGACGAGCCTCCTACCACGACTGCTGTCTTGCCTTCTAAAGTTGCCATTATTGTTGATGAGTCTGATGTTTGCTGGATATTACCTTGGTGAATGAGGAAATTATTTCAGTGTTATACGTCGTATATATACCTTTTCAGCTTGAAATATTGCGTACAAAATGTACAAAATAGTAGCCACTTATTGGATTGTGTGTGCCAACATCCAAGGCAGCTTATGAATCTAGACGGTAACTTTGCGTCGGCAATCTTCCGCTTCTCATGGCCTGTTCATTCAACGCTCGTTACTTATTAGTAATTTTTGTCATATTTGTAAGAGGCAAGAGCAGGTATCTCCTTTACGAAACTTCTCTGATTGTTATGGAATTGCGCGGAAGGTACACGTCGTTTAAAACTTCAACATCAACTACTGCAGAATCTTCAGCATTGAGAACTTCGGGAGCATTGACTCGCTGATCGGGACATACAAGTGCTTAAGCGCCAGATCTACTTCGCGAAATAAGGATGTCCGGACTGCAATCACGGGGGCTTCGGTGTATTATTGCTTTTCATTCCGAAATCTTCAATGAGAGCCATAAGGGGTTCGGAGTGATAATACTGCAAACTGTGGAATCTTGAGGAACCATAGGGAACTAATACGGACTAGTAGTAGTACGTATGTCACTCAACTGATTCTTCGGGGAGTATTGATTGGCTGATGCATCAGTGATGTTAATTATTGCCCTAAGGTTAGGGTTAGGAGCAAGAAAATTCAATAAAATAAATGCCCGCTCAGCCAGAGTGGCCGATGCGGGACAGGAAAATATTGAGACGGTGCATGAGCGCGAAGCCCATGCAAGCCATAGGAACACTTTGAGGACAAGGTCGCCGTGCTATGAAGGATTCCCATGGCCCGTAAACCCAGATAGCTGAAGGGATTCACGCCATCAAGGTAAGTATGAGTTGTTCCGATGTTTGCGTCCGCCTTATGACGGATCCGTTATGAGTGCACGGACCATGCCCGCAATGATCCGCCACTTTGCTATTTGTCCTCGCGGGGCCACCGTCCGGGCCTATTAGTATCAGGGTCTAACCGCCCAAGTGTTCAAGGTTAGTTCTAAGTATAACAAGCGCCTGTCTTCTGGTTTTCTTCTGGTCGCAATGTGGTCCCTGGATAAAACTAGTCACTCGAGGACGAACCAACCTGCAAACTTTACAGTGTGAATCTTTGAAAATGACATGCATACTAGCCGCTTGAGGATTAATATACTCAAACAAGCCGCGCCTCACTTTGCTACGGCGGCTTAAGTTGTGTGTTCATTATATTTTGCGACACTACTAACAAACATCTATGGGATGGAGAGGTAATTAGGTTCATAGAAGAGGGTCCAAGCATCACAAAAACGATAGAGCGATGCGTTGTTTTCCTCCTTACTATGAGGAAAAAACAAATATGTACATACGAAATGGTAGAATCTCTTTCATATACTAGGTATAACTTAGGCCGTAGACTAAGATACACCTACAGTTATCTAAGCTCGGACTAAATCTCACTCGCGTGGGAGGTTGGGCAATGGGAATTCATTCTCCATATGTTCCGTCTAAAGGAGAAAACTGAATTCAGAAAAGTGAAATCAATCAATAGACAAAGCGAGACGCATACATAATGCCTATAATGAATCCCTTTCCCAACGCGAGCGATCTCTTCAATTTCATCTTGTTCCAAGAGATCCGGAAGAGTGGCGATCTCTCCAAGAGCTTTGATTCTGTCGGGATTGCCACTGGCAGTGACTACGACTACGCCTTGGGCACGGGTCCACAGAAGTAGGACGATGTTCGCGTCTAGCTTCTTTCCTACTACTTTTGAGATGCGTTCGGCGATGCGTTCTAAGACGGGTTTGAGCGGACCGCCAGTCGGGTGACGAAGGACAGGGGACAAGGTTCCGTAGGACGCGGTGAGAATTCCATGCCTGGCCTGTAGTTCCAATAAAGGCTGGAGATGAGCCAACGTGTATGGGTGATATTCAATCTGGATAAAGGCGAAACTGATCAGTATAATATCCAAACAATGGAGAGAAGGTAATATTAGTACTTGGTTGATGACGGGTTTATATTTAGCGCCATCCAAAATGGTTTCCAGATCTTGTGGTCTGAAGTTGCTGACACCGATACTCTGCAGTTTGTCTTGTGACTTGAAGTCTTCCAAGATCCTCCATAGGGCTTTCAGTTCTCCTGGCTTAGCGACGTATGGACTGTGAACCAAATAGAGATTGGGGACGAATCCAAGTCTATCAATCGATTCCTGGATAGACCCTGCCACCTTGTCCAAAGGCACAGGTTCGTCATCATTACAAGAAACTAAGGACACGATGCAATATAATGGCCAATCAGCAAAATGAAGCGCATATATGCAACGCAGTCAACCGAACGAGTTTCCTCACTTTTCGATGTGACATATATATCATCCCGGCTCAAAGAGGACTTCGTGATCGCCTCTCCTGTCTCCTTCTCGTTCTTGTACAGCTGGGCGGTGTCGATATGTCGTATCCCGCTCTCGATAGCGAGGTGTCCACATTCGACAGCATCTTTTGTGCCTGACCTGTACCATTTCCCCAGGCGATCCAGGGAATGGTGGTGCCGTCGAGGAGCTTGAACGATTGGACAGGTTGGATGGTCATGGTGGTGGTAGTGGATAGTGGGAAGAGATAGCGGACCGTGTTCGAAGATTATAATATGAAAATCGTTCAGGGGGTCCGGGGCAGGATTGCAATACTATTGCGTCACCGCAAGATCCTGGGTTTGCGCCATAGACCTGATAGCGTTCCTCTGTGCTCCCACATGTCTACGAAGATCAGTAGCATCATTTGCATTCTATTTCTGGCAACAGCCAAGTGTAAAGACGCAAACGAGAAATCTAGATCAGCAGATACAACTTGTTTTCGATGTTTTGGTACATACCTTGGCTAAATACTTACGCTGTGTAGGGAATGTAGTATGTTGGCAGAGAAGCTCGTTTTGTCCCGCCTAAGCATGAGCACAACACAGGAGCCTGAGGACAGCGTGCAATTGATAAAGTGCCCCGGGCCGGCGATACCGGACACCAATAGCACCCAACCAGTCAATACACACAATTCAAGGCAACTCAGGATCCAGGCATGTAGCTGTACAGTGGATTTGGCACCATAAAACTAGGTATGCTTGCCGCGTATCCAGAAAAATATTTGTTCCTCCCTTATGTTTATAGCCCGTATGTTGCGCTGAGAAGATAAATCGGGAGAGAATGGGAATATAGGTCGTATACATACCTGTGTTCTGAACTATTTAGTTAATGGATAAGCGCGGCATCTTTCACAAGCCACCAGTACCAGCGAGAGTTTGCGAATTGAGTAAGATGTTTTTCAAGCCGAGTTCCAAAGAATGGAGGCGAGTGGCGAATAGTATTATTATTATAAAAGACAGAGCACAGACTAGTATGGCAGTTTGGGGGCTTCGTGTATCTTGAAGGTTTGAGAGGATTTGGTCGCCTCTTCTTATAATACTGTTAAAAGGCAAGGTCAACGCATCGAACGAAGAAGGAAGAAAACAAAAAGACGTACACTCTTGTATCTCTCGAGACGCGCAGGCATGTCGCGCATGAGAATAGAGTGCCTGCGAGCTCTCCTGGCCTGCTGGCGTTCCCAGAGATGTCCCTTGAACATACGCCTCTTGCCTGTGTACAGCCGAGTACCGAGTTCGGAGCCAGGGACTTTCTTCTCTTTGAACGCACCCGCCCAGAATATAGGCTCTTTCCATGCCGTGTTTTCTGGCTTCCTCTCCCTCGAGCGAGACAAATGTGCGAGTTGTTTGTTGGCCTTCGTAATGAGGTTTTCCGTCCTCTTAACCCGGTTTTCGAAAAGCAATTTGGTCCTCTCTCGCTTTTCTTGCTCCGCACGACGCTCGGCAACCTGCTCTTTGGTGAGAGATTCGCCGGATTCAGCTTCGAAGCTTGCCAACTCTCCAAGGTCGTACTCCGCAGTAGCGGCCTTAAGAATTTCCCTCAAGCTATCCAGTGACTTGCCCAGGGAAGTGATCCGTTGTTCGAGGTCCTTCTTCGCTTTGCGCTCGTCGACGGTTTGTTGAGGCTGTATTTTGAGCGCCGCCATCTTCTCCTCAAGAGCACGCTGCGCCAAAGGAAGTGCCGCCTTCACGCGCTCCGCACGCAGCTCAGCCGCAAGCTTCTTGGGCCCTGGAGGAAGGAGGGCCATGGTATTGCTCGCCTGCGCCAACTTCACCAGCTCGGCTTGACGGCGTAACGAGTATTTCGGGGGACCCACTTGCGCATTTTGGGGTGTTTTTGGGCAGGAATGGATTTGGGAGGGTGATGACAGGTGTTGGGGCAGCATTTGCGGAGGCGGGAGGTTCAGGAAGAGGCCCGAACTTGCGGAGATGCCTCGAAAGTCCAGCTATTTCCTTCGTTCGGAATAGCCGCACAGCGTCAAGGGCCGACTTTTGCAAAGGTGTGGCCATGACTGCACACACAAACGCGTATCAGAGACTGGCAGTCAGAGCAGTCTTCGTAGCGTTCGGCGTTGAGTAGGGCTTATGATTCTCGAGCTGCTAGTGTTGACAGCGAGTCCCGACGACGCGATCAAACTTTTCGGCTATTTGGCTGGCAGCTTCGAAGCAAACAGCGCGTGTATTATACAATTTTTGTGAGAAGCTACGGTTATCAACTGCCATTATCTTCAACTTTTGGTACTGTTTGCCCGACCGTAAAGACATCATCGTGACAAATCTCTGCAGGATGCATATACCATTATACACACTCTAAAAATTGCTGAGCCTGTGGCAGATATGGGTTCTTCACGTGAACTTCTTCCATATCACTAATTCCGGAAACAGTTGTGCCAACGTTCGTCTTGGAAGAGCTCCGTCTTAACTCTTGGAAGTTCGAATCCATTAGGTTACTCGCCTCAGTCTTCGATATAATCAGAGCCGTCGATCTCATCCCTGACATGTCTAACGCAACTTTGACTGAACATCTTCTATCTCTGCAAAGGGCCTCGTACGCAGCAGCAACCCAACATCCATTCCTCACTCAAGCGGGGAATGGCACCCTGCCTCTCGCCAGACTCGCATTCTGGCTTTCACAAGATCGCATCTACGCTGCACATGCATACCCGCGCTTCATTGGTTCATTGATCTCTCGCATCCCTTTCCAACAAACCGATACCATCTCTGGATCCAACGAACATCAGAACCAAGATATCTTAAAAGTCCTTGTGAGCTGCTTGGACAATATCGTGCGAGAGATTTCCTTCTTCGAAGATACTGCTCAAAAGTTTGGAATGGATATGGAAGGATGGGTAGAGAGAAAAGGTACCCGAGATTATACTGCCGAAATGAGCCGAGTCGCGTCAACCGGTTCGTTAGAGGAGGGTCTTGTTTTCCTGTGGGCTATGGAACAGGTAAGCGCCTTTTCATCGTCTCTAATTTGAAAGTTCAGTTTCACAACCCGCATCTGTCAGGTCTACTTCGAGGCTTGGACCAATGTCAGAATCACGCTCGACTCAAACGACAGCGTTCCTTCGGAGTCAACCCCGCTGTCCGTGAATTCTCCGCAAATTGGAGCTCACCTGAATTCGCAGTCTTCGTCAAAGCATTGGCAAATCTTGTTAACAAACTTAATATATTCCCTGGCACTGATGCATGGAGAAGGGCTGAAGCCGTATGGTCGAGAGTCGTAGAACTCGAGATTGGATTTCTGGCCTGAGGAAGGCGAAGAATCGCACATGAAGAAGACATTATAGTGTAAATGACTGCGAATTTGGAGTCATGGTATGAAACACTGCAACTAGCGTATATTGACTGTTGTCTCAAATCGCTCTTTGTTTGATTAATATTAATCCTTGTCGAAATGCATATGAGAATAATGGGCACGTATTGCGAATGCCAGTGGTCGGTTGACGTCATACGTATTTATGGCTCTCTCGCAGGCGCTCCCCACTCCGCTGCTACTCCGACTCCCAATGATCCATTTTGCAGCACCATACTCCGCTCTTTGGCCGAAGGTGCGTCATAAAGCCCCCAAAATAAGCTTACGTCGTGTAATAAAGAGGTATATAAGGTCAGACGTGTACCTTGGTTTCATCATAACAACAAATTACAACTCTCACATTCAACTTATCATCTAAATCACAATGCCTCTTTTTGGATCAAAGCACAAGCACGACGATGTACGTTCTCTGATTTACTATGTGGTAGGGCATCGTTGCTAAATTATCTGTTTAGAACACCGCCATGAACAATACCACTGGTGGAGGACGTCACCATCAGGCCGACCATGGCCTCAACAACTACCCAGCCGGCGGCGCTGGCCCGAACACAATGGGCCCGACGCATATGGGAGCTGGCCAACAAGGTCTTACTGGAGCAAATGATGTTCGTGTTCGGAACTCCCTCTTATGACGAAGAATAAACACTAACAACGTTGTTTTACTTCATTTAGTTTGCACCAGGTCAACATGGCACAGGCCACAGTGGTGTCATGGGAAATCGATATGACCAAGATCCTGCGGCCTTCGGTGCAGGAGGACTAGGTCCAACTCACGCAGCTGGAGCCCGAGGCGCTGGTATCCCCGCTACAGGTACAGTCAACCACGGCGACAACACTACTGGCGGCGCTGGGCAACGTTTGACCGGAAAGGTCGAGTCGGCCATTGGCTCCATGGTCGGCAGTAATGCGCTGAAATCTAAGGGTCTGCAGAAAGAGCAGTAAGTTTCATTTCGTCATATTTAAATCGACATCATTTGTGTATTGATACATCGAACCGTAGGGAAGCGAACGCTATCAAACTCCAAGGACGTGAGCTCGCTGAAGCCGAGCGTCTAGAGCGTGAGGCTCTTATGCGCCGTGAACGCGCCGTTGGACATGGTGCCCACCCAGCAAATTCTGCTCTTGGAGCTGGACACATTGGTTCAGGAACGGGTACTGGAGGACCTACGGGTAGTTCTCAGTTCTAAATTCCACATCAACATAACTTCTCGGCCTCTGCATTCATGTAACAACCAGTAACTATCACACTCAAAGCATGTATCAATAATTCCATACTGCATATATATATCCAACGTCGGGTATAGTCGCATATTTCTTAACAAATAATACCGATACTGGGGACGCTTTCAGCCTTTTCTGCAAGTATATGACATCATCTGTTCATGCTCCAGTCGGGTAATAAATTCCAAATTGGGATAGGTTTTGGAAATTAGGCGCTGCATGACCAATTAGCGCCAACCCCAGCAGAAACCAACAAGCAATAATTGGTTTGTGAAACATTAAATGAGGCTAAAATTTGGGCAGTTTACTTCAAATGAGCAACGGGTTGGTTGGTGTAAAATAAACGGCGATATATTGAAAGTGACAAGGTGTGTATAACTGTCCAAATAGTATCCGCAACCAGTACCTAATGTCCAGAGTGGTACATGTGTCCTGTAGCCCGTATGTTACCGGAGCATGCAATTGCGTGTGTTCATACCACTTAAAGGTTGAGGTTGATCGGGGTGCAACCGACGTTAACGACACCGTTCTGCGATGGTAAAGAAATTAATATTTATTCAAAGACAAACTCTCAGGTGGGATTACTCACGAACGTGTTGCCGGTGCAACAGACTGGTTGAGCGGTGCTGAGCAAACAGAATTAGATTTACTGCCTGTGTTTAAAAGAAATGTAGTACCAAGAGTTGCCGCCAACACCGATGACGCTGATGGGACTGCAATTGACTATTTTTATATTAAAATAAATTAGATGAGCTGAATTAAGTCAACCAGAAGCATGGAATGCAGCTTTACTTACCGCCAAGGATTGCTGTAACGGGTCCAGGAAACCAGTTAAAACAGAGATGAGCCCAGCGTTATTTGCGACGAGTGTCTCGGCCTGATTGAAGATGGCGGTAAGTTATTGCACCGTTAGTCGTCCGATAAATTAAGTTGACTTACAGTTCCGACTTGGTTGCAACACTGAAGAGAACCGGTGTTGCATTGGCCGCTGGGTTCACCTCCGCCACGGGCACTGCGGTAGCAGTGGCGAGCAGGGGAAGGCAACGAGGGCAACGATGGAGGCGCGAGAGAACATGCTGGAACTAGTTGTCTGGAGAAGAACTGTAGCTGTAATAGAGTAGTCGATGCTGAGGAACTACAGATAGCTTGGAGACACTCTTTATATATATTTTTTCCTTCCTCCTGCCTAAGGCCAGAATTGGAATGGACAAATAGTTTGATGCAGGGTCGGACAGTTCGGTCTAGAAAGCTCAGTGATTGTATTCTTGAAGCAAGTTAGCCGATTAGAAACTTGAATGTCAATCCAACTTCAACAGCTGTCAAAAAACGCGAATAGCAACTTGTTTGTCTTTTTATACTACTCCGAGCGACGAGATGTCTGAAGCTGATAGAGCATCCTTATAACAATGACCTCGTGAAAGTACTATTACTTGGAAATTGGGACGCACAGCTGATATCGGTCTGCAATGAGATCCAGTGCTAGAAAGGCCATTACCCGTAGGGAAGAATTTCTCTTCTTTCTTTCTGAAATCAGAACACATACAGTACCATTACAGCATCCTGTCAGTGTGGTTCTTTGCTTCCATTTACTTATGTATTATATGTCAGAGTGACCCCCCTGTCTCAACCAAAGACGGCAGTCATTGAGGCCTGTAATGCCAATTTCAAACATATTCCAAGAGCACCTACACTTCGAAAGGGACATGTATAGCTTTGAGGCCGCAACTCGTTACTCTACTACTGGCAACGCCATTCCAGAGAGCATCGCGGGCCAATCGCGCTTTACGCGTATATTTATTATGGGTCACCTACTCGCTTGACAAATTTAATGTGGTCATATATAGGCAAGGCGTAGCTGAGGGCGTGCTATAACTCTTATAGTTCGACGATTAACGTAAGTACATCGGCTTTGAACTGTTAATTACTTATGTGGAATTTGATTTCTATTTTGAAAACGAGTAACCGGACCAGCGCGAAGGATCAATTGTTCAAGCTCGGTTCCTGCACAATCGCAGTGAAGGCGTGGCATAAATGGAAATGTGTGCGTTAGACCTTTAGGCATAGACTGAGAACCTCCCGCGCGCCACACTTATGATGATCCGTCGCGGGAATTCCCCGAATAACCAACGTTTAATTGGGGTTCGTGGATATTTCCCACTCTGTAAGTTTCAAAATCTGAATGAACAATCCCTAAACTGGTAGGCATCAAGAAGATTGTTACCGGGTATGTCATGCAATGAGGCAAGATTGAGCCTCCGCAATGCATCAAATCGAAGAAATTAAAGAAAGTCATTCAACTAAACTTTGACATACAGTCAAACATTGCCATAACCCATACCTGTGATACCCCATAACCTGTACTAACCCATAGGTGTGAGCTGCCAGCAAACACCAAAATTAACCTCTTATAATCCATAACCTGCTGTAACCCATAGCCCGAACCATCCACCGAGGGGTATGGGTTATGACAGGTCCGACTGTGCTCATGACTGGAGGTCTGACTCTGAGTGAAGTACTATAGGGCTCCACTACAGTACGTACATATATTATGTCGACTTACACCTATCGACACTGGATGTATCACTGTTTCCCCACCACGTCGGGAATGGGATCGCATTTCCACTGGCTCCAAACACTGCAAAAGAAAGGACGAAAAGAATTACCTGGCTCCCACCATCGAGAGCAGCAGACAGGAGGTAGTTGTACTGAGAGAAAGAGTTACTTTTAACGCCCATAAAACGACGGTAGCTGTATGTAGGATGGACGCTCACCTTTACAAACCATCGTGGGCGCCTCGTCTTCAACCACCATTGAGAAAATATGCCAATCACAAGACACGACCACCATTGTCCATTGACGGAGTAAGGTAGCCTTCAAAATGTGAGTTAATTAAGACAACGGACAGTTACGAAAGGCCTCACCATCCAATATAAAGCGTAATGACAGGTACATTGATATATTTCATGGCCTTGGCGAGCCGTGAGTCTGGTCTGGAGTATCTCCACACAATATAGAACGGCAAAGGGACAAAGAGGCCAATGAACCTAGAGAAATTCCTTGGTCAATTTTTTCATCAGGTGGCCGCAGTTTAGACTCGACGTGCAGTGCGAATGGAATGATCCAGTAACCAGCAGGTTTGCCAATCGAGAAGAGCTCTTTCCCGAACGCTCCCATGGCCACTGAAGCGGAATTATACTGCTGAACCACCCATCCACTCCACTATCATGGTTATCCAATAAATAGGCGCTCAGACACTCGTTGACAATGGGATATGAAGGCTTACAACACGGGTCCCTATTGGATCCTTCAGAACCTCTCTATTGTTACTGACAATTATTTTCATCACTGAGGGACGCCAATAAATACAGTGAGGCAATGTCTGCACGGAAGCATGCTTACTCGTGAAATTAAAGATCGAGCCAATAATAGATCCCGCCTTGCTAAGCGTTTTAACGAAACGAGAATAAGTCGGTATAGTTCTAAGCTGGAAACACACCATTTGAGCAGCAAAAGTCATTCTGGGTGGAACCTTAGTATACTGCCCGAGCTTGAGGTCTGTCCGCGTGTCAAGTCAGGCAAAAGGTCTCAAAGACATGGTATACCTACCTTGAAGAAGGTAAAGCGTCTGGAATGAAGTACTGTTTCCGAACAGATTTGCGTACATGACAGGACTGATAATGTTCGTATGAATATCAAGACCATATTTCAGCGACGAGGGAAACTGACATGGGTTTTCCAGGATGGAGGAAGGCTGCAATGATCTGGACTGCGTATTTGATGGATATGCTAAATCCTAAGTTGAGGGAGGGACATGAGAACCAGAACTTGAAAAGTGCATAAGTGTTACCGACCAGTGGTGGCCGATACTAAATCTCACAAGTTATTATCATGTGCGCATAGATAGGTGCTAGGAGCTTACTGAACCCTAAGACTATTGCCACAAACCAGCTCAGAACTATGTGGCGGGGGCCGATTGTTTATTATCAAACATGATTAGTCTCCAAAAATTATGATCACAAGAAGGAATTCACTAAGTTGGATAAACAAGAAATGTTCTTACTGTCATTCTATCAGCGGGTATAAAGAATGGAGTGTAAATTTACACGCACATAATCCTGCCATTCCATATCCTTTTCACCGAATCAATAAGCTAAACGATCATCGAGAGGTGTTTTCTTGGACTTACCAAGCATTTGAGTGGAGAAGATAGAAAACACAGCAATAGCAGAGTTGAGGCGAAGGTCGTAGAACAGATCTTATTCAAAGGGTAAGCTCATTGTTCTGTAAATTCATTTCTCTACTTACCCAGAGCTGCGATGACTTCCATAGCAGTTGCCACGCTGGAAGCGGTGGAAGACATGATTACAATGACGGTGTGCTCCCTGCAAAGCATGAGTGGAGTGAGATACTTTTCAAGTTGTCTACTACTGACTTTATGTTGAAAGAGCCTGGATTTATGTATCTCCACAGGCCATGAGATGGAAGAGCTCGAATAGAAATGTAAGATAAGCCGCAAAGCAGATGATGTCCGCTCACCAGCCATGGCCATTCCTAGTACGTATGCAATGATAAGACAAAATAATTGCGAGACTGTAGCATTCTGTGGTTTAAACGTATATATAGTCCCGAGAACCTAATTATAAAGGTTCGAGGGTTCAGCGTAAACAGTCAAAGAGGTTTCTATAACTTACTGATGAGAAGGCACTCAACCCGATGCCAAGAAACACCACGCGAAATGTCAGCACAGGTAGGCCAGGATCATCTCGAGTCGAGATAACCTGTCAATAGGTTGTCAGTGCGACCAAGTATATCTGTCACTTTGTAGCCATACCTGAAGTGCTACAGCTTCAGCCTTTTCAGCTAGCGCTTTCTCGTCGACGAACTCCTGAGGAGAATCAATGGAAGAATGATATGAAATCTTCTCAGAGTCGAACACATCTTTCGTCTCTTCGTCTGCTCTAACAGCCGCCATTGTGGAGATCATGAAAGTTCAAGGATAAGCAGAACCCCTAGGCTTCATTCTTATGCTAGAGAGCTAGGTTCAGACCGTGTTATAGCCGGTGACCATGCTGAGGACCACAAAAGAAGCTAAGCTTTCCTACATATAAGGCCTTATAAGACTGAAAGAAGTTCGTTAAGTGATAAGAGTTGGGATAAGAGATAACAGAATTGTATCTATTTCCTTCCTAGGCTGAATTATCGCTCAATTTTCCCATCGAAGTACTAAATAATAGATAGAGGATTCACGCACAGTGACTACAACTCCCTTAGCCGAGTCGCTCGTACTTTGGACGAGGACAGCATTGTGGGATTGGGCGTATTGATTCTTGCTGCGTCCAGGATAACCACGATGAGCAGAGTTATAAATAATAGGGTCGGGAAAATCATTAATCCATCTTCGGCATGGAGGAGAGCCGCAGAAAGTGTCTCATAAAAATGATGGACTATAATGGTAGCAGTCAAAGATGTCCCGCCCACTCAAGAGTTATGAATGCGCACAATTAATTGAGGAGCACCCACAGAGTGACAATGAGTTGCTCCGGGTATCACTAAGCAGCTCTATGCTTCACGACATGCCTCCCACAACACGACAAAGACCTGTAGCAAAAGCCCGGTAGTTCCACTGAAATCCAAACTCCATGCATACAGGAGGGCAACACCATGTCTCACTCCTACATTTTGGAAGAGCGTAGAGGTTCAGGGCAAACGATTGTTGAACTTCATGAAATATGCATTCAGGAACCAAAGCTTTCCATGGTGAGATGCCCAAGATATGCCCCATATTCATGGATACTAGACACTCTAGCGAGAAAGGACAGGGGACGGCGAGTGTGGAAGATGGCCTTGCTAAATTTGAGTAGCCGCTTTGATCGGCGAAAGAGTCAAAGTCCGTAACTCACGTGTGTACCAAATGCGGACCGCGGACTTCTGCCTTGGCCTTCAAAATCTCGACAGTTGTGGATAATGTAAATATTCCACTAAAAAGCATTTATTTGGGTATTTACACACATGAAAAGCATACAAAACAAGGTCCGTTGAAAGTATGGCTTCAGATTGTGTGGCACCATTCACTTTAAGACTTTGAATCTACCGTGAGAAAGCATGACTTCAATCTATCTCACTAATATAATATTCAGTAAGAATTATGACTACATACCCTAGCTGTCAAAAACAGAGGGCGTAAAGTACTCATTAGGAACTTCGGCTGCAATTCCGCCGCAGTAGTCAGCCGTCTACCGTATATATGTAGCTTAAAGTTTGGTGCCGGCTGTTTCTGACCTTCGGCGCCCGCGTTAGCAATCTTAAATTTCTCACGATCGGTGTAAATCGAAATTTGACCTGGCAGACACTTCTACATACTTAATTTATAAATTTTCAAGACGGTTAAAGTCCCGCTGTGGCGTGTTTCAGAGGCTAAGATACTCACGTTTAATCGTTCTGGCTAATCTGTAGTAGATATTTGATTAAGATGTCATGTTGACCTGAAATAAAATCAGAACTGTCCGTATTGGATCTGCCACTAATTCAGCCTGTGTACACTGATGGCGCTCTACATGAGAACTTAATTTTCATTGTAGCTCAGGCACAAAAGCTCTTCGTACGAGTACCTAAGCTTGTGTACGTATTGTATCCAGTCAAGATAGGCACATATGGATCAGAAGTATCCAACACCCTCACGAGATGGACTAGGCTCCGTTTGTACGTAATTCTAACTGGGTAGTTTCAAAGACACCTATGGACGCTTACTCCACAAATTTTAAAAGTTCTCAGTCAAGCATATATCACAATGGTCGCTGACTCTTGGGTAACTCGCCCGAATACTACCGCTGGCTTGCTATTATGTCTCACATCATTTGAATGGGGAAAAATGTGTCTCCCAGGATACCGGAAACTGCGGCTAACGATAATTATCATAAAACACAACTTACAGGCTAATTGCACCGAGAAAAAAATCTGGTGATTTGTGTTTCAAAATCGATAGAAACCACAAGCTGGAATAGAGCTCCATAGCCATATATGTTTCATCTTTGGAGAAGCCCTGCCTGCCCGTAGCATATAACTTGCAAGCAATGCTGAATAAGCTGGCCTCCAGTGTCAACGAGTGGCAAGTGACATTGTGAGATATAATTTCGGATGATGTCCTTACCCCTGAATGGTGAGCAGCCTCCGTAATTTGCTGGGAAATTCATGAGCATCAAGGTATTTTTGGGCGGTGAAGGATTCAGGGATCGACAGCCGAGCAGCTTTTCATATTTATTTTTAGAACAACATCAGTTGTGAACTATTTTTAACTTTGTAAGTGGCGATCGTTTTTTGTTATGAGTCGCCTCCGTTCCCATATATTAGGTTTTGATAGAGACTGGTACTGAAATTTTAGCTACATGGCTTGCGTCTTAGAGGACTGGACCAAAGACATGCTCGAATTACATCGAGTTCTTGGGGTTCCGCTGGGGTTCCAGATAAAGTCTGGAAGTCGCTTGTTGATCACTTGCCCCCATTGAATACGGTCCGCGTCCATCCAGTCAACTTCTCTTGTAGCTTCGACTTCCCTCAATTCGAATCATTCCTTGATGATGGGTCAGCCTCGGCTGTCCAGCTGCGCGTATCATTTCATGCCATCTGTTGTATTTATGACTGATATAGGGTTCTGTTCAACATCGGTGTCCCTTTCTAAAGTTTCATAGTCATTTTCTCTCACCCGGTGATATCATGGCGGCTTCGCAGTCGGAGATAACTCCAGTATATGAGATATTAGCGGCTATAAGAAACGTATAAAGTGGCGCATAAGTTGGTACAAGTACTCCAAGACATTTCCCCCTGTCTTTCGAAGCCCTTTGCTTCACATTCTCAACTCAAAAGATGCTTGCTTTCATCACACTCCTTTCTTTAGCAGCCTTGGCACCTCTTCTCAATGTCTCAGGGCTTGTTTTGAAGCGCTCAGGCTGCAGTCTAAGCGGCGTAAAACTTTTAAATCTGCCATCTCCACTTGTGGCTCCGTCATCACCAGCGTCCTTCGTCGGCATCGCAATTGGCACTCAGAATTATACCTGCAGTAGCACAGGCACTTATACGTGAGTAGAGCGTACGGATTATAGTCATCCATATTCTAATATATCATGATCAGCAATGTTGGGGCATTGGCCGAGCTGTTCGATGCCTCATGCGTCTACAACACCCCGATATTTTCGTCCTTGCCTGGAATAGTCAGTGCTGCTTGGGAGATCGCACCTCCTTCATTACCAGTTTCAGAGGTTATCTCTACACTACACGGATTCTCCACAGATTCAGTTCTTGGTGAGAAATCCACGTATTGTCAATGATTGCAAAAACTCATCTTTTGTCAAGGTCAACACTATTACGTGACCAATCCTATCACCGGCTCAGGGATCGACCCCAAATGGGATTTTACCTCCCAAGGAGCTGATGCCGGTAAATCCGACGCTTTTGTGGTGGCTGCCAAAGTCAACGGCGCTTCCGCCCCAACTGGAAGCCAGGATATTGACTGGGTACAGCTTGGTTCCTTAACTGGAAACCTTGCTAAACAAGTCTACCGAGTTCAGACCCGCCTTGGACAGCCTCCTGCATCTGTGAGTACTGTGTTTATTTATGGAAACTCTTTTGATCTGACTGTTCTATCAAGTGCACCGTTGGTTCTAAAGACATTCAAGTCAAATACACTGCCTTGTACTGTAAGTTAAACACTCTTAAACCCTGATTCATTCGTTAAATCCAAGTATCTGAACAGATGGCTTTGGAGGATCTGTTTAAATATTAAGTTGCAAGCACGTCGAGAACATTTTGACATTGAGTTATATACTCTTTGCTCCGAATCTTCTCCAACCAGAGTACTTAGACATAAAATGCTTGACTTCTTGTTTATCTATTTTCTCCTTTGCCTTTAGTCTTGATAAGTACTAGTACATGTTTGCGTTAATCAAACGGCTCGCATGCATAGTAATTTGGATCATTGTAGAGGCTGTAAAGGGATCCCCCAACAACAGAACAAGATTGAGCGCCAAATGGTGGTATTAAACAATTAAACTCCAATGAAGTTCAGAATCAATCTGAAAAAATACCTGAAAATAGCACGGCGCTGTAGCATTCTTTCCATCAGGTTGAATAGCTCAATGGCAGGTTACAAACTATAAATTCCAGTCATAACTGAGGACTTATATTGTAACTACAAGGTACTCTACTGAACAAATGACGTAATTACGAGTCTTTATTTACTAAGAACAAACGTACTTTGAGTTTCGAAGAGACCGTAGCAGGCAAATTGGTAAAATACATTGCCACCAACAATCCTATCACTATTAGATAAAATTTCCTTCCGCCTGCAATATTGGAAAATGTCGATATTCTTTATCCCATGGCGTTAATAAATCATCCTCAAAAGCCATGAACGCACTCAAACCGGCGAGTTTCGTAAATTGGACGGTGAAATCGTCATCCGTCCAGCCATTCATCCGTAAGATCGCTCACGTTTGGATAGAAATGACCCGCGAGTTCATGAATCCGAATGCCGAGTCTCAAACATGCTCACACTGTATAAATTTTGGCAGTACAAGCAAACCATAGTTGCCATCTGTAAATACAGCTATGTGGTACGATCGCTAATCACTCAACCCAAATTTATAGCTCAGCATTGGCAATCTGACACCCACAAACACCTACAAGCTCGGTCACAGATTCTTTTAATTATAGAACTTCAGAGGAGTTTAAATGACAAGTGAGATACGTTTAAAATCACACTAGCTGCGGCACAATAAAGTTGTGCGAGCTGTGATTGATAACGTTATTGGGGTTAGAAGTTGTCTTTTATCATCAGTAGAGCGACAGCGATCGATTTGTAATGGTGATAAAACGGTGACAACGATTATAAACAGCTTTATCATCATATGATAGCTGCACCTGCCTGGTTGTCTTGATAATGTTGATCCGCCGAACAAACTACGAATGGAAATTGAAACGGGAGAGTCCCAGTCGAACTTTTCATTCAAGAATGCTGCATGCAGAGGCAAAGATTACGAAGTAACTTCGTATCGGTGGCGTCATTCTCGGGCGTATTTGGAGAGACCAATAAATACGGCACACAGTTCTATTTTCCTGCATTAGCGTTTGCAATCAGAATGGTCCTCGACACTCGCGCACCGAATGTATCTTATTTCACGCCGCTTCAGACACCTCCTGCTGGAGCAGCAGTTGTTCCACAAAGAAATGGCAAAACCATTCCGACGCTCTTCCAACCTCTAAAAATCCGTGGGGTTGAGTTCCAGAATAGAATCTTCGTTGAGTCCTTTAAAGTCGATATGCGTTTAGTTTGAGATCAATTGACGCCATTTTTCCAAAGCTGTCTCCCATGTGTCAATACTCAGGAGAGGATGGATTCGTTACCCCTTGGCATCTTGCCCACCGTACGTTGGGTATAACATTTATTCTTGAATCGAGACTCATTCATCTTCCAGTCGGCGGAATCTTTACACGAGGTCCAGGATTAAGCTTTGCCGAAGGAATAGCCGTATTGCCAGAAGGTCGTATCACTCCTGGAGATCTTGGACTATGGTCGGATGAGCACATCGAGGGCCTAGCAAAGATCATAGAATTGGCCCACTCGCAAGGCCAAAAGATGGCCATCCAGCTCTTCCACTCAGGACGCAAGGGCTCGACCAGCGCACCTTACCTTGAGGGTAATCCAATTGCTTCAGTAGAAGAAGGCGGCTGGCCAGACAATGTTTGGGGTCCGTCGGCAGTTCAGTTCCACCCATCATATCCGCAGCCTCGCGAATTGACCGTAGATGGGATTAAGAGGATCACCGATGGCTTTGTCCAGGCAGCAAAGCGGGCAGTGACTGCTGGATTCGACGTCATCGAGGTCCACATGGCTCATGGGTACCTTTTATCGTCGTTTGCAAGCCCAGCAAGCAACAAGCGCACAGACCAATACGGAGGAAGCTTTGAGAATAGAATACGATTGACTATCGAAATCGTGGATGCCATCAGAGAGGTCATCCCAAAGGATATGCCCCTATTCGTGAGGTAAGCCGTTTGAAGTCTTCTATCTGATCAATACTCTTTCGACCTAATCCACATCTCCAGAGTATCAGGAACAGATTGGCTAGAAGAGGTCGCGCCTGAGGAACCATCGTGGCGAGAAGAGGATACCGCCAGAATAGCTCCAATCCTCGCTGAGCACGGCGTCGACTTAATTGACGTCTCTGCAGGAGGGGTCGACTGTCGCCAGAAAATTCGGCCTGGCCCACAGTACCAAGTATTCCTTGCTGCTGCGGCCAAGAAGGCCGTGGGAGACAAATTACTTGTTGGCGCCGTTGGAGCACTGCATAGCGGCAAAGACGCACAGAGCGTTCTGGACTCCGGTAGCGCTGACGTCATTTTCGTGGGCCGTCAGTTTGTGAAAAATCCTGGCCAGGCGTGGGCAATGGCAGAGGAGCTCGGAGTGGAGATCCAGACCGCTAAACAGATCGGGTGGGGATTCGCGGGAATAGGCAGGCGTGGTATAGGAACCAATAAGCCAAAAGGCGACGAGGAAATGACTGCTTGAGGGATCTGAGACATCAAACTACCTCAAAATATATCACGCACGTACTTCGGGTAGATTATCTTTGGATTTTTGATAGATTGGGCGGCTCCGAGTGAAATATTTATCGGTATCATTCGTTCTGATCAATGAAATCAGCCTGAGGGGAGCAAGATGATATACGACTTCTCAGCGAAGGACAATCAACGCAAGCAAGATGTATGCGCTCTTGATGAGTTGGGATCAAACTGAATAGCCCGCCAAAGCAATTAAGCGCGGAGCAGCTAGGAGATAGATCAAGTCCATCATCTAATAATTTATAAAAGCCAGCCAATGCTCAAAGGTTGAGAGCTCCTACATAGTAAAGAAAAAATATTGAGGAGTCTGCACCTGCGTCTGAGGTACGGACTCACATTAAAGTGGTCGTAAGTATTCCACGGGTGACATTCATGATACTGATCAAGTGAATAGGTAACCACAAGGGCGTCCCATCATGATCAGTATTTTCGCGCTCGCTGATGGAGCATCGCCGACCACCATCATCTGGTGACAAGTATAAAGTCTGGAGAGACTCTTTTGATTCTTCTTCAAAAACTGTTCAACAATCCATCCATACATTACCTATCAGCATCATCATCATCACCCAGAATGAGCAACATAAACGCCGCGGCGCCAGGAGTCCCTTATTTCACACCATTCCAAAACCCGCCTGCTGGAACGGCATTAATACCGCAAAGCGATGGAAAACCAGTTCCTAAACTGTTCCAACCATTGAAGATACGAGGTGTGACATTTCCAAACAGAATTTTCGTTGAGTTTTCTTCGTTATTTCTGTGAACGATCAAAAGCGTATTGACGACTACGGCGGACAACGTAGTTATCTCCTTTATGTCAATACTCGGCACAGGATGGTCTCGTGACACCCTGGCATCTAGTGCACTGTAAGAGTTTATCCACAAGCGACAAGAAGCAGATAGATGCTAACCTGGCTAATATGATGCGCCCACAGTTGGTGGAATCATCACCCGCGGCCCAGGATTGTCCTTCTTCGAAGGGACCGCCGTGTCGCCAGAGGGTCGTGGCACCGCTCAGGACGTGGGCATCTGGACTGACGAACAAGCCGAAGCCTTGTCTAAAATCGTCGAATTTGCACACGGGCAAGGCCAAAAATCGCCATCCAGCTAACGCACGCCGGCCGCAAGGCGTCCACTATCGCACCCTGGCTTGCGATGGCCGGCGCACCACCAACTGCCCCAAAGGAGCTAGGTGGCTGGCCGGACAACTGCTGGGCACCATCCGCGATCCAGTTTGCACCTGGCTACCCAGAGCCTCGCGAAATTTCGACAGAGGGAATTAAGGAGGTAATTACTGCACATGTTGAAGCGGCGAAGAGGGCGGTCAAGGCGGGGTTTGATGTTGTAGAAATCCACAGCGGCCATGGATACTTATTGTCTTCGTTCTTGACTCCTACCAGCAACAAGCGGACTGATCACTATGGAGGTAGCTTCGAGAACAGGATCCGCTTCACACTCGAGGTCGTGGATGCTGTGAGGGCTGCTATTCCGGAGGACATGCCACTGTTCGTGAGGTGAGTACCATTTCGTTTCGGTGCGACTTCGGGAAACGAGCTGATATAGAAGCCATTAGGATTTCGGGTACAGAGTGGTTAGAAGAAGAGAACGAGCTGTCTTGGACAACAGAAGATAGCGTCAAGCTCACGTCTATCCTAATCGAACACGGCGTCGATTTCTTGGACGTCTCCGCTGGCGGCCTGAGTGCTCGTCAGAAAGTCCGTCCAGGCCCTGGGTATCAAGTACCTTTTGCAGCAGCCGTGAAGGAGGCCCTAGGCTCCAAGATTCTAGTCGGTGCTGTGGGCAATCTTCACGACGGAAAGAGGGCAGAAGAGCTGCTGCAATCAGGTCGTGCAGACGTCGTGTTTATTGGCCGGAAATTCCAAAAGAATCCCGGCCAGGTGTGGACCATGGCTGAGGAGCTCGGGGTAGACGCCAAATTCGCCAGCCAGATGCAATGGGGTTCGCAGGACATGTAACTGTATAACGATGCATTATGTATGACATAAGGATGGATCAATGACGAACAATGACATCGCACGCACCTAATTCATAGCAAATTGCATATACAATCTATAGTAAGGTTCATCTTCATTTTGAGCAAGGTGTCTTGATTCAATGAAAACAACTTCCTGTCCTAATAACTGAAATAGAGATACACTTTCGCTGAGTCGTTGTGCACACCTAATGACTCTGAGAATGCACAGAGATATGAAAAAATAGAGGGTAGATCATAGGGGTTAAGAAGGCTAAATATAAATAGCACAAGCCCACATTTTGTATTGGGATATCGCTCAGTAAAATAAACGTTCAACTAGAAAACAGACGCTGCCTTGGTATCATGCTGACTTCCCATCCATGCCTTGCTCAACTAGCTCTCCTACCCAGCGCTCAAATCTTTCTTGGTCCATGGTTCCTTGCTCGTCAAAGAAGGAGCTGTACGTCTGTGCGGCTTTTGTCCGCCCTTTGGCGAGGAGCGATTTGCCGCCGTTGGTGGAGCGTACATATGACACAGCGAGTTGATACGAGGGTGAGTTTGAAGGTGATAATGATGTTGACGATTGGGTTGCGGGTATTGTTGATGATGTAAGGTGTATACGTTCAGTTATAATCTATGATCATGACATGAATGTTGGACCAAAGTGAGATAACGAAAAACTGACCCGCTTTGAAAACGATTTTCTTTTTCCTACAAAGATGGTATTGCCTTCAATAAAGTAGGCGTAGAGAGTTTGCACCACTGTCAAGAAAATATATCTATGTGAAAACATATAAGACCTTCAGGGTGTTTATAGGAGAGGAAAGGATTCACATTACAAGTCCAATCGAAACGACAGGTTTCGACGTTTCGAAGTCAATCTTATATCCATACAGAGCCGTACCCGCGGCCACGAAAACACTCAACCATCCAAGCCCAAGACGCACATCTGTGTGAAGGTGTATTTGTTTGAAAAGTTCTGGCCGCGACAAATACTGGAATGGAAGTAGAGGGAATCGTTCAGTACGCATGGCTTAAACTTAGATACCAGTAGGAGAAACTCTCGAGGAAAGTTCGACCGTTTCGCAGAACAATGCGACAAAGTCAAAGCATGAAAGTATGTCCAGTCACTCACACGTTTTACAGCATCATCACAGGCATTCTTAAGCTCCGTCGCATTTGCGTTATTTACTTTCACAACGTCTCTGTTCGTTGAGGATACAGCAACAGATAGAGGTCCTACAGGGCGTTCTGATTCTGGTGAAGGTGGCGATCGTGTGCGACTGGCGCTTGGGCTGGGTGTTCGAGCGTTGTTTGTGGCTGAGCTGGGGATGTCGAGTTCAGAAACCTTTTTTGTACGAGCCATTGTATTGGGTTATCGATGATATGAAATATGGGTATTATGAGAGTATAATGAGGGATGTACTGGTCATGAAGATAGTGGTGGTAAAGAGAGAATAGTACAATGCCGAGCCGTGACCCAACGGATGCCCATTTCGCGACGTGTCGTGCCACGTCTTTTCTCACGCTCTTCTTCAACTGCAACACTGTCAACAAAGTTGTAATCAATTTTCGCTTATCGTCGTCCTCCCTCAGACTTCAGCTTCAGCGCTCACTGGCCAAGTGTAATATCTGTTAGATATACCTGGAGGGTGATATATTCATATCCAGAACTTCTTGCATGTTTATGCTGTCGACGACGTGTTTCATTGAAACACAGTTGAACTTTTGGTAGGCACTTGACCATGTACTGCTACCCGGCATGTCTCCTTGGAGTACAGCCGCCTACTCTGAAGCAAATTGTCATTTTTTAAAACATAAACTCACCCTTTTCGCTGGCTAATGAGCTTAAAGTCTGTTCATCATCTGGGCCTAGGCTAATTGTGTCTTATCCTTTCATGGAACTTCGCCTTCTTTCCGATGGAACACCCTTGTTTGCTTGGACTCTTGGATACACTGGGATGCATGTGCTCCTATTTATGTTTGTTCCACCTTTAGTATGTTGTGTGGCATCCTATGGACTCGCAAAAGAACCTCGATGGTGGTACCGTGGGAGACATCCTGCCAACACCCCGAAGACGGCGGAGGAACATCTATCACTATAAGTCAGCAATATATTCTCAACCCTTGCCGTTTTCGCTGATTTTCACACACAAAATCTTTTTCCATGAAAATCCGAATATCTTCCACGTCAAACCTAGGTCATCTCCCTTTCCCCAGCGCCTATCGACCTGTGATTATGCTGCGGCAGGGAACCCACGCCTTGCCACCACTCGACTCCTGCGCACCATATTGCTGAGGTAAGTTGCGCTATACTCGCTCTCAAATCCTGTAGCCTGATCGCCTTTGCAGAGATGTGATTCTTCTACTTCACTTAACGAAATTAAAGGATCTCGGAGACCACACAGCCATAGCCTCCACGTCGACTGCCCTGCAACTCAAAATAAAGCAACGTATTATTTTAGATAGTATATGAGAGTGATGGTCGGAATAGTTTTAAGATTGCAAAATAGGAAGGTGTGAGCCTTGCATGTAAATCGTCTGTCGCTCGTGTACAATGTACTAATTGTAAAGACACTTATCGTTCTGGGGAGCAGGTCTTGTATTTGTCTGGTGCCAAATCTGTTTACAACCAATGACCACACTCGGTGAATACGATAAACTTTGTAACGTCACACAGTCGACACTCGAAGAAACCCTGGATTATCCTCTGGCGCTCGTGCACTCCAAGATGTATGTAAAGGCAGATCATATATAGCTAAAGTCGGTGTTGGATACTTGGAGCCAAGATCTGAGAATCCTTCACGATTTTTCCAGGCCTTTTTCGACATCAGTACTTAGCTTGCAGACACCAATCAACAAATATCATCCCATCTGGCCGAAGGTCGACCGACTGGGAGACTAGATGCTTGGCCTATGGTCGTGCCCACTTGTGCCGCTTTCCGGCCTACATGTCCCAGGATGCCAGTCATCAGATGCAACGAAAATGATGATGTTTTTGCCCCCTTGCAAACTTGGCGCGCTCGGGTACCCTGATATTCCGAATTAGACGTGTATACCGAAATGCCCTGTTCAGGAAACATATTGAGCTTTGGTGTTGGGGTGCGTACCAGCTCCAAGCTTTCCTATAAGCTCAGATGTTATCCCTACTGAGCTCGTCCCATAGTTTCGGCTCGCATTTGAATCTCCTAAAAGAAAAACGCATGCATATCATTGCGTTCCTCGCAGACTTCCCCGATATTTTTTATGGCATTTCATCATTGAGTCATGGAGTGTGTCTGGTTCCGGATCCTCGGTTTTCACATAGAGGAATACATCATCCGTCTGTCTTTCTGACTTGTTTGCCTCGTTTTGGAGAGTTTACATTGCTTCACTCGGACCTCTTGGCCGGAGAGGGGATTTCTGCGAGACGTTGCTGGATTTTATGTTCCAAATCGGTTATTGCAATCTACTGAGTCTGAATTCCAAGTTAGAGACAGCACGGTCCCTGTGAAGATACGATTCCGTGCCGGGTGATGCTACTGGGGACCTGTCATTCTTAGAAATACGACAAACGAATGGGGAATGATGTGTTAGGAGTCCTTAAGCTTTCTTTGGACAAACCTAATTTATTCACAGCCCAGAAGGGCTGCCGTTCGTTATTAAACTCCCCTTTAGCATTTCCTCAGCTAGCTTTACCCTCTACCTCATCGACCGTTGTACGTCCCTTGCTCTCGAACCCTTATCCCTGTTGCGAACGAAACAAAATCGTCGTTATCGCAGGACGCAGATCCCGTAATTGGTGAGAATACTGGACCTACTTACCTCATTATGTCCCGACACTAACGCATAATACCAGTTACAGTCTGAGGCTCATCGTACACATACATCCACATCCTTTTCCCGTAAAGGATGAAAGTGCCACTGTCTTCAATTGCGGAGAGTATTGACGATTATTCGATGTCTGAGTCTTCGTCAATCCAGAACATGGCGCCAGTCTCGTGCCTACATGACGAGATGCTTCAATTCATCTTTATCCTGGCATCCGCAGATAACATTTTGCCGTAACGACTCGTTAGAACTTCGCGCAGAGACAGCAAGACACAGTGCGCAGGTCAACCAACGATGGAGAGTGTTGGCTATTCAGACTCCTCTGATATGGCTAGGGCCGGTGCTATCAGAGTCGTGGAAATCATCGCCTGACTGGGTTCGAATTGTTCTTCAACGTTCCTCTCCACTTCCTCTCGAAAATGTAGAAAATTCCTCCAGGCATTACACGAGAGAATTATTCCCGCATCATCACCGAAGTCTCAAAGGTGACACGCTTCAGAAGTCTCCAGATATCGATCACTCCTGCTTTCAGCGCGGAAAATGTCGCCGTCGACTTCAATGAACCAGCTTTTTTGACACATGGGAGACTTCCTTTAAATCTCATGGATAATGTGGACGTAGGGAGACCTATCCGGAGACTACCAGTGTCCTCTCGCTATAACTTCATTCCCAAGACGTACAGGAGTGTGCGAGACGTG